>JABUQX010136488.1:7500-27448 GCA_015478945.1 Trachelipus rathkii
GTTCGGGTCGATCCTCTTCCGGAATCCTAGTACCAGTTTGCCTAGAGGTTCTCCTAATAGAATAGGGCTATGCCCATTATGTGTGAACTTTAAATATATATATATATATATATATATATACTATATATATATATTATATATAATATAATATATATATTATATATATAATATAGTAGTATATATATTATATATATATATATATATATATATATTATATATATATATTATTATATATATATATATACTATAGTATATATAATATATATATATATATTATATAAATATATTCATATATTTTATATATATAATTATTTATATATATATATATTATAGTATATATATATATATATATTATATATATATATATATATATATATATATATATATATATATATATATATATTAATATATATATATATATATATATATAACCGTGAGGTGTGGTGATAACCGTAAAATATATATATATATATATATATATATATATTATATATATAGTATAATATATATATATATTTATATATATTATATATATATATATATATATATATATATAATAATATATATAATATATTATATATGTATATATTATATATATATATATATATATATATATATATGTGTGTGTGTGTGTGTGTGTGTGTGCGCAAGTGTGTGTATGTTTGTGTGTGTAGTGTGTGCGTGTCTGTGTGTGTACGTTGGCCAAACGTGCCTATTTGTGGAACGTATCATTTATGCATTTATGGAAAGTTCTTTAGCAGTGTTCTTTCCGTGAGCCTATTAAAAAGTTTGTGATTTATTTTTCGCCTATTTCGGAAGTGAACACTTCCAAAAAACTGTCTTCGCTTATAGTAATAAAGAACATGGAGGCAGATTGTATTTCCAAATTTGAATTATGCAAATGAATGGCATTTAGTCTGTCTGTGTTGGTGTTTATCTGTCTGTCTTCGTGGCTTACCTCTGTTCCGAATAGAAGCTAAAAAAGCATTTACTCTTTCCATTGTAATGTATAAGTATTATGTTTAATCTATGAAATATATATATATATATACCTATAATATATATATATATATATATAAATATATTTATATATATATATATATAATATATATATATAATATATATATATATATATATATATATATATATATATATATATATATATATATTATATATATATATATATATATATATATATATATAAAACGGTATTATTTAGATGAGTAAGAAAATTGTAAGTGGGAGGTGTGTAAAATTTTTGAAAGTGTTCATTACTAGATTTGATCACTTAACCATTTGGATGTTTTTTTATTTTATTTTTTATTTTAACATTTAAAGTTTTAGAAAATTTCACCGCCAAAATTATTACTAAAGTTCATAAAAATGCTTTCACCACTAATATTCACGCTGTTATCACTATAAAGTTTTAGACGTTTTCGCCATTAGAAGTTTTGGAAGTTTTCACCCCTAAAAAGTTCTGGAAGTTTTCACTGATAAAAGTTTTTTTTTTTGTTCTGGACCTATAGAAGGGGGTTGCATTTACCAGTACCTACCGAGCTGGGTTGCATTTACCAGGAACACAATAGCAACACAAATATATAGGGTTTGTCCACAAAAGTATTTGAGATTTTAACCACTAAAGTTACGAAAATTTTCCCCACTAAAGTTCACCACTAACCTAAACTAGTCCTAACGGGGAATAACTTTGTGTAAAATAAAATGATGCCAAAAATGAAATAAAATCTTATCGAAGTTTTTCAGCACTTTTAAATGCCACCTACGTGGAGGTAGTAAATATTGAAGAGGGGTAACCAAAATTTTTATTCTCATTAGAAAGTTTTCAATATTTACGGGTTTTTGTAATATATATATATAATAATAATATATATATGTAATAATAATAGCATAATCAAAGTAATATGTATGCCAGCTAATATGCCATGTATGTATGGCATGCCAGTTGCTCTTCAGCTATCATTTCAGTAGCCTGGCTGTATGTATGCATGTAGTAATAGCCAATAATATGCCAGCAATATATGCTCAACTCTAGTAATATATGTAATAATAATGTACGATAATAATAGTAATAATATATATATAATAATATAATAATCTACATATATGTATATAATATATATATATCAGCATAAATAATAATAATAAATAAATGCAAAATTTAATATACCAGTAATATGTAATAATATATATATATATGTAATAATAATAATAATAATATAATATATATATAATAATAATAATAATATAATAATAACTCATAACCTGCTGCTGTAACCCATGCCAGCATAGCATAGCCAGCTATCGCATATGCTGCTCCCAACCATGATATAATAGAGCCTTTAAAGAGAGAGCTTGTAAATAATTTAGAGTAGGTCTTTTAATCAAAAGGTAAGTTTTTTTATTATTTTATCCAAAGCTTTTGTGCTGTACTCTAATCCTAGCTAGTCTTTTTGTAGATAAAATACCGATTGACCCAGGTTTAACCAGGAAACTCTGCTATGTCATTATTTTCCTACAATTGTATATATATATAATATGTATATGTATGTATGTATATATATATATAATATAATATAATAATAATAATAATATATATATATATATATATAATAATAATAATAATATTTAACTAATAACTCTTTTTTGCATAATAATATATATATATATATATATATATTTCCTCACCCCTACCATATAATAAAATCAACACTATTTTAAAAGTAGACTTTATTTTAAGTTTTTTTGCAACTTCTATAAAGGTAAATTAATCTGGGTGTCAAGTAATAGGGTTGAATTCATTCCACCTTCATACTCCTAAAGAAAAGAAAAGAACAAAAAAGATCTTTTCAATTATAAAAATTATTAACTTTATAAAGGAAAATTCAAAAGAGCAATAAAAATTTAACAAGTCCAGAGTGGAATAAGGTGAAAAAAGAATTAAGGATTGTAAAAGGAAGAAAGCAACTGGGGTTACGTGACCCGATTATAAAGAACAAACAAAAGGGAGAAAAATATTCTCAAAAATGTTTCTTTTCACCCACATGCAATTTGGTTCATCAAATTGAAAAGAAAATAAGATGATTGAATACGAAAGAAGGGTTAGTTAGAGACAATGTTGGAGCCTTTCCCAGAATGTATCTCCCAGCACCAGCCAGCAGCCAGCCTTGGCCTTGTATGTACCTGTAACAGCCATACTCGCTTGCCAGCAACAACATATGCCCATGTAGCCAGCTATATGTAACCAGCATAATAACAACAGTAACCCAATATGTATGTATATCTAATATAGCATAGTAACTGTAGCCAGCTAACATGTCTTCAGCTGTAGTATGGATATATATTATTGCCAGCCCAGTATGTGCCAATATGTAGCTTGCCAATGCCAGCCAGCCAGCCAGCCAGTAGCCCAGCGCCAGCCAGCAGCGCAGCCAGTGGCAGCCAGCAACCAACTAGCCATGGCCAATAATTATCAGCAACCAATAACCATATACAAAAATATATGTATGTAATAATGGCAATAGCCATCAATATGTTATATCATCAACAATAGCCAGCCCAGCATAGCCAACCAATATGCCAGCGTAGCAATAATAGCCATAACCAGCCAGCCAGCCAGCCATAGCGCCAGCCAGCCAGCCATGCAGCCCAGCGCTGGCACCAGCAATGGCCCAGCAATAACCATGTGCCAGCTCAGCTGTAACCATGTATGTTTATATCTTCAACCTGTATAATAACAACCAATAGCCAATAATATATTTCATCAACTATAACCAGCCATATCTTTCTTATGTAATATGTCAATAACCAGCCCAGCCATATATGCTGCTCTTCGCTGCTCTTTGCTCTTTATGCTCATACGCCTTTGCGCATGTTTTTTTCATCATCTCCCAGGATGGAACGTATCACACCATGTCCAGTGGTACGAGCTTTTGATATCATCTTGGCTTTAAACTCCCCTTTCTTCTTGTGCAATCCTTCCAAACCAGAAGAATGAGCTTGTCAGTATATCTGATGCCAAAGGCTATCTTGACTTTAAACTCTTCTTTCCTTCTTGTGCTTTCCAAACCATAATAGCTTGTCAGTACATCAATAACAGGTCAGTGCTTGATTTACTTCAAGCAAAATGAAAGAGCCAGTTGATAAGCCCTGTCGCTCTCGTGAAGAGAAATCTCTCCCTCCTTTGTCAAGTAATTTCTTCGTTATATTCGTTAGATTCATATATATATATATATATATATATATATATATATATATATATATATATATATATATATATATATATATATATATATATATATATATATAATAAATCGTCAGCCTTTTCGCTGAGATAGAGTATCTTTCATTTAATGCAGAATACTGACTCATTGATTATTTCTTTCTTTGAAATTAAGATTTGTTCTTAGTCCTTTCTTATATATATATATATATATATATATATATATAATATATATATATATATATATATAATAATATAATAATATAACATCTTCGCTATATATATATATATATATATATATATATAATATATATATATATATATATATATATATATATATTCAATGGCTTCTTCTTCATCACCTTTCTCCCCAAGTTCTAAGGTCAAGGTTAGCATTTGCAGTAATCGGAAAAAAACAGTGAAGAATATGACAAAAGTCAGCCCAGCCTTACCGCTCCCTATATACCTACCCTAAAGTAAGAACTCGTCGCAGTCAGAAAGATAATTCACCTAGAGCTTCATGGGACCGCGACGGATTCTCGCACTATGGTAGAATACAGTGTAGGGTTCATCCCCCAGCCCAGGTGGGCCACAACCATACCCCCTCACAAAGCCCAGCCATTCTCGCTATGTACCTTTCTTCTCGCCTCTGCCAAACTCACATTTCTCTCTCCTGCAAACATTCCTTTTGACTCAGAAATCCACTTTTCTTCCGGTCTCCCAGCCGGTCGGTTTAAACACACTTACCACTATACATCCTCTTAACCAACCGACAATCATTCATCTTTTCCACATGCCCAAACCATCTCAACATACTTTCATTTATTCTCGTTTACCCCTTTTCTTCACACCACACAACTCTAATACGTTCATTCTCATTTATCAATTCTTCTCACTTTCAGACTTTAAGATTGTCCATCTGAACACATTGAACTTTAGATCTATACTTCATATTCCATACCATAGTTTCCACTACTATACATTAACACAGGTAACAACATACCCTCATGCAAGACCCTAGCACACTCAGACTTAGTCCCTTTACATTCACCAACGATTTAATTGCAACAGCCACATTTCTGCCACTCACAACTTTCCGACTACACTCTCTGCATCATTCGTTCCCTTCTCATTCAACATATACCTAAATATTTAAACTCAGACACACTTGTTTCCAGCTGCTCACACCATCTAACATAACTTCACACTGAGGACTGTCCTCACTCACAACCATAACCTTACTCTTATCTACGTTTACTTTCAAACCCTCCTTTTACACACCCTGCCAAATCTCTCTACCAATCCTCTCAAACTCTCTTCAGATTCGCCACACAAAACCAAATCATCCGCATATAATAGGTAGGGCATCCTTCCACTCATCTCATTCTCCATCACATTCTAACACTATTTCCTGCCATCCCCAATTCTAATTCATAGCCCCCATCCATATTCAAAATTGAATAACCAAGGGAGACATAACACACAAACTTGTCTCACTCCGCTATTAATACTAAACCAATCACCTTTGGCACCATTTTTTACTTACACACGCCTCACTATCGTCATACATACTTTTGATTCCATTCAGAAGCCTACCACCAACACCATATATCACTAACACCTGCCATAGAGCTTCCCTATTAACCCTATCATACGCCTGTTGCAAATCCATAAAACCTAGATACAATTTATTCTTCTTCTCCCTCATTTTCTCAATCATTTGTTTCAATGTAAAGATTTGATCCACATCTCTATCACTCCAGCGCTGCTTGTTTCTTGCAAATCAATCTCAGCTGGTCATCGACGCATACTCGACCATAATACCAGCGCATATGCTTCCCTACAACACTCAATAAACTAATTCCCTATCATTTATACAGTTCCCCTTATCTCCCTTACCTTTATATATATGGGTTCTATCACTGCTCTCCTCTAATCCCTCGGAACTATACCCTCCATAAACGCTTTATTACACAACTTCCAAATCCAATCAATCACCATCTCGCCTCCGTTCTTGATCATTTCACCAGTAATTTCATCTATACCTGCAGACTTACCCTTCTTGCACTCAAACCCACACACATTACCTCCCTTGCTAATAACCTCATCCTCAAAATACCTGCTTTACTAAGACCATTAAACTCACACCCATTCACCATCATCTCTTCATCACTGGCAATGTTGGACAGATTTTAGAAGTGTTCTTTCCACACTCATTTCATCAGTTACAAAGCACCATCCATATATATATATATATATATATATATATATATATATATATATATATATATATATATATATATATATATATATATATATATATACAGATATAACTCTAACTCTATTGTAATGTACGGCATAGCACTCAGCACCTTAGCCAGCAGCCTTCCAGCTATTAATATATAATATAATAATAGTATGTAATAATAAAAATGTCAATAATAATAATAATAATAATAATAACAATAATAATAATAAAAATACTATAATAAAGCATAATAATAACTAATAATAATAATCAATAATTAATAATAATAATAGCCAATAATAATAACCTTCGCACCTTATAGCTATCGCTAGTACTAGCTGCTGCTTTGCTGCCCATATATGAGTTCACGTTTGGCACAGTGGGTTAAGGCGAGCTTTCTGGCTCACCTTAAGAACGAGGATTCCCTCAGTATTGGTTCGAATCCTCGTTCGGCTACGTGAACAGATACAAAAATTGTCGTTAGTAGATTTTCTGCAATATTTTCGTATTGCAGTTTACAGCATAGTGTATCACACTAATCTCAATACACACCACTACAAACATAGCCAATACATTCATCAGAACAATCTATTCACATACAATTACTCTTCTAATGCTTCTCGCATTGGAAAGCCCGCGTATTAAGATTACAAACCCACGCCTGCGGTGGAAAGCACTCCAACTGCGTTGCGTTGAAGCATGGCTTGCTATCAGGCCTCATATCCTTCACTTTCCACTTTTTCCAGAAACCATACAAAAATACTCTTCCTGACCAATTTCCGATCTGGGGATTGAGGTTCCGATCTCGGGATTGAGAGGCTATGTGGTGAGAATAATATATTATATGTATATATATGTATATATATATATATATAAATAATACTAATATATATATATATATATATAACCAATAATATATATATATATCTTGCTATATATATATATATATCATCCGCCCACCTTCTCTTGAAGGACTGGGGTGGGTGCGTTGTGCACTGAGAGGCAGAAGAAGTAGTGAAAAAGAATCTGACACAAGTCCGAAAAGCCCAATTTTACCGCCCTTATACCTTTTAATATGGACTCCTAGCAGTCAAAAAAATTCATCCCTAGAGCTTCAGGGAACGTGACGAATCCTCACTATGGCGGCATCTCGTCAATGTGCGGTTCATCCCTTGTGGGTGGGGACGCAACCAGCCTTGCCCCCTCACAAAAAGCCCGCCATTCACTCTTATTAATGCAACTTTCTTCTCACCTCTGCCAAACTCATATTCCTCTCCTTCAGGCATTCCCTTACTGACTTAATCCACTTTTTCTTAAGTCTCCCAGCAGGTCGATTTCTGCCCCCTTTGCTCTTCTTAACCAACCGACTATCATCAATCCTTTCCACATGACCAAATCATCTCAACATACTTTAATTTATTCTCTTATTTACTTTTTCCTTCACACCACAGAACTCTAATAGATTCATTCAACATTTATTAATTCTTCTCACAAATAACGCTAAGACTGTCCATCTGAACACATTGGCTACTTTTAGATCTATATAATATTCCAGACCATGACCATTAGACCAGACATTATCACAGGTAACAACAAACCTCATGTAAGACCCTAGCGCACTCAAGACTTGAGTCTCTTCACATCTGGATTTAATTGCATCAGCCACCCTCCTACCATTCTAATTCCTACTACACTCTGCATCCTAAATCAGTTCCCTTTTCTTACCTAAATATTTGAGCTCCAGACACTTGTTCCAGTCGTTCACCATCCAACATGACTTCATACCGAGGACTGTCCTCACTCTCAACCATAACCTTTTCTCTCTTATCTGTTTACTATTCAGATTCGTCACACAAAAACAAATCAGCCACATATATTAAGAGTAATGCAACCTCCCTCGATTTCTGCCATCGTTCTAACACTTCCCTGCCGCCACCTCTAATTCTTCATAATCTCATTCATATACAAATTGAATAACCAAGAAGACATAGCACATTCCTGCCTCACTCCGCTTTTAATGTTAAACCAATCACTTTCACCTCCATTTATTCTTGCACACGTTTCACTGTCGTCATACATTTTGGATTCCACGTTCGGAAGCCTACCCCAACACCATATATATCATTAACACCTGCCATAGAGCTTCCTATTAATCTATCATACGCCTGTTGCAAATCCATAACACCTAAATACAATTTATTCTACTTCTCTCTCATTTTATCAATAATTATTTTCAATGTAAAGATTTGATCCTTACATCCTCTACCATTTCTAAACGCACCTTATGCTTCGAAAATCAGTCCCTCAGTCACTCGACGCACTCTTTCGACCAAAATATCTGCATATATCTTCCCTACAACACTCAATAAACTAATTCTTCTATAATTTCTGCTGTTACCCTTATCCCCCTCACCCTTATATAAGGGAACTATTACTGCTCTCTTCCAATTCCTCGGAACTATACCGTCCATAAACGCTTTGTTGCAAAACTTCCAAATCCAATCAATCACCATCTCGCCTCCGTTTTTGATCAATAATTTCATTTATACCTGCAGATTTACCATTCTTCAACTTTCTCACTCTACCCATTACCTCCTCCTTACTAATCCCAAAATACCTATTCCTTCTTGCACCATAAAACACACATTCTATCACCTCTTCATTACTGCCAATTTTATTACAGATTTTCAGAAATGTTCACTACGCTCTCCCCTCACCTCATTTCCTCAGTTACAGCCCTGTCCCTTTTGATTATTCTAAGCAGGTTCCCACTTATTCTCATTCTTAACATTTCGCGCTTCCTTCCAGGAAGAAGCTTCCTATTCCCTCGTGGGTCCCCATTCATCCTCCTTCCAAACTGTTCATTTTACATCTTTTTTCCTCCTACGTATGCATCTTTTTAGCATTCCTCTTTCCTCCTTATATAATTCCAAACATATCTTTTGAAACCTCATCACTGGCTTTTAGTACATTCAACCACGCTTCTTTTTACTTAACAGCTTGCATCACCTCTTCATTGCGCCACCCCTATTAACATTCTAACTTAATACTTTAGCACATCCACATGCTTCTTTTGCACTACTAACAAGTAACAACCGCTTCCTTCATTTGGTTCCAGAATTCTTCAGTTTCAACTTGATTCCCATTCAAGCCTGGATTTATTTGCAAGCGCTCTTAAATACTTATCCTTATTACCTCTTTCACTTAACTTCTCGCTCTTAATTCTCCTACTTCCTTTCTTATCACCTTCCTCTCCATCCAAGCCCCTAATATTTTACATAAAACAACATAATGATCCGATAATCCCATTCATAACCCCCCCACTGATTTAACATCCAGCACATACTTCATCATCTTCATCAGCACTAAATCAATCATACTTTCCACTTATATATAATAATATATATGTAATATATCACATGTATATGTAATATGTATATGTATAACATAACTCAACATAAATACAGTAAATTTCGACCTAACATATATATGTATATATATATATGTATGTAATAATATATATAATATTTTCAACAACCATGTATATAATAGCCATAGCTCCCGCATATATATAATGGCAGGGGTGGTGGAGCTAACTCTTCTTGTTCCCTTCACTACACGGGTTTCGGCTGAGGTTCTTTCAGTCTACGTAATGGCTTCAGTACGATGTGAGACCTAAATAAACAGCACCGGCTATGTTGCTTTGCTGTTGCAGAGTCGCCTTTAACCACTAGGGAAACTAATGTATTACGCTTTGGCACGTCGATACTAATGAACCAGCATGCTAAGTCGTTACAACTCTTTTATAGCTCTCTTTAATGGAAGGGTGAAACGATTGATGTTTTTTGGATTTTGGTTATTTATAAAGTTTTACATTTGGATTATATTCAACATCCTTGTTTCAGTTCTTACGTATTTAATAAAAAAAAATTTATATAAAAGTGTTTACAAAAATCTCGTTGCACTTAGGTCAAGTTCGGGTTTTCTGGAAATTAAACCAACTTTTGGAAGCAAAATGAAAAGAAAAACGCGCAAACTCTTTTCTCATAACAAAAATGGACAAATAATCTAATATAATACATAAAATAGTATAAAGAACATTGTATTCTAATAACCAAACATTATGTTAACATATATCACAAAATAAGTTGCATTTAACACAATTTACAGATATATATATATTACAATCTAAGCATGGGAAAAAGTATTATTCGAAAAAATAGGTTTGCATTGCATTTCATTTTCTTTAAGATATAAACAACTTTTTAATTAGGCACTTTTATACCTAACTTAAATAAATAATAAGGACACTATATAATACATCGAGCCATAAAAACGGAGCGCATTAATCATTAATTTAAATTTTAAGCACTAAATTTACTTAAATATTCACTGAAATCGTTTCCTAAGAAATAGGTTACCTCTATACACTAAAGCTTGTTCCTGCTGTTCATTAGATGAAATGGCCATCTGTGAAGGCGAATTATCATCCGATTGAGGAACCATCTGCAAAGGCGAATCAACAACTGATTGAGGACATCTGCGAAATGCAAATCAACAACCGACTGACTAACCATCTGCGTAGTCGAAGGGAGTACGGCAAGCTTCAGACGACTAATTGAAACGACATCCGTCCGTCCACCAGGAAGTTGCATCTTGTAGCATCGACCCATCCGTTGAGAACCATGGAAGGGTCAGAATAAGGTGCTTCCAGACTCTTCAGAATGCGATCGACTCGATAAAAGACAAGGGAACAGGTTTTAAGTTCGGCATTAATGTATGATGAAGAACTGGAGGGATGAAAAGGTGGTAGCTGTCGAAAATGCAGTTGTTTCATTTGAGCGATAAATTTTATTTTGAAGTCGTTGTAAGAATCTCTGTGTTTAGGTCTTGAAGAAGTTCAAAAAGACAAAGGGGCTTTTTTTCGGTTACTGCTTGAAAAGGAGAGAATCCACAGTCATCAGGAATGCAACGAAGACTTAGCATAATGACTGGAAGAGAGAGTAACCAGTTTTGTTTCCGCGCCATGATAGCACTCTTCAGCGATCGATGAAATCTTTCGATTTGACCATCTGCTGAAGGGTGATAAACGTTTGTTCGGAGTCTATTATATCCAATCAAATTTGATAGTTCGGTAAATATTTCTTCAAACTTTAGTCCTCTATCTGAGATTACATAGAGAGGAATTCCAAATCTTGATATCTATTGCTTGAAGGCAAATGTGACAGATTTTGAAGTCGTATTCACTAGAGGAATTTCTTCTAAACACTTAGTGTTCTTCGTCGATGCAGGTGAAAAGATATCTGAAGACTGGAGCTGAAGTTTCGGAAAAGGAAGATAGAGGTAATTGTCCCACGATGTCGTTATGCACTGTTTCAAATCTCTGTGACGGGATATCCATGGGAGCAATAGGTGAATTTTTGATAGTTTTCACTGTTGTCAGGAGCGAACCAAAATTCTGATGTCACGATCCTTGTTCGGCCAGAAATACGTAGTCTTGATAAAACGAAGAGATATTTAGGTTTTATCCCATGAATTCTGAGGCTCACACCTACTTCAGTAGGTTCTTAGTCAGGGAAAATTGAGTTACATGTATTTCCTAACCAAGTGGATTAGAGTGCGCAGATTATTATCTAGGCTTGATAGCAAGTTTTTTTTTGTCTCAACGCATTAAGATATTCAATCTACCGTGGATGTGGTTTTGAATCCAGATAGACGGACGTTCTATATTCTATGATTCTATATTAGAGATATGGAGCAAAAAAAAATTTGTCAGTCAAGATCTTTTTCAATGATCTAAATATAATCCAACCTTGATTTATTTTTAGTACAATTTAGTTTTACGGCTAGAATCCAGAGACAAAACAGAGCTCGTCACAGGGAAAGATACCGCATAAAAAAAAGTCAAAAAAAACCGGTAATTAATATTACTCAATAATGATTGATAACATTCTGCTAACAATTGTATGCAACCAAATGTAACATTTAAAGTAACTGATATGTAATAGTTCTTTAAATTGGCATTTTAATGCAAGTTGGAGGATTTTTATTTCTTTAAGTTAAAATCTTCTGTTGAATAAATGGGTAAAGAAGATTTAGTTAACAGGCATCAAATTCCACAAGTCTAATAGGTTAGAAGTCCTAAATTTATTATATTAAAACTAAAAATTTAAATGATTTTTGAGCTATCTCAGATGTAATGTAGAGATTTATAATGGGGTAAAAGGTTCTAAAAATGATGTCTAGAAGATTTAAGATGCATTTCTAGCATATCAAATAGATATAGAATAGAACATAGATTCTAGCAATAATGATTTAAAGAAAATATATAATAATAACCAATGGCATTCATCTTATTCCTCTGTTGATAAATCTTCTTCAAATAGATTTCAATCTCCTATGTACAGCGCTCCAGCTGTATGTATATATGCTAGCACCAACCAACAATAGCCAGCATGTATATAAAGATGTAACCATGTTTGTAATATATGTATGTATCATGTATGTAGTAATAATAGCCATCGCCAGCTCCCAGCCAGCCATATGTAGCCATATGCATGCAGCTGTCTAGCAGCCATCAGCCAGTAATAATAGCCAGCGCAGTAATAACTTAGTATAATGGCATATTTCATGTAATAAAGATAATAATATAATAATAATACCAATATGTAATAATAATAATAATAATAATAATAAATCAATATGTATATGTAGCCAGCATGTATCGCGCCTTAGCTAGCTGTATAATATGTAGCCAGTAATGCCATGCCGCGAACAACCAGTAGTAGTAGCCAGCCAGCCAGCCCAGTACAGCCAGCCAGGCGCCAGCCAGCCAGCTGTACCATGCGCTCAGCGCGCCATATGTAATAATATACGCGCAATAGCTAATATCACATCATAACCAGTATGCAGTAGCTCAGCCATGCATGTATATGGTTCAGGAGGGCGACTCCTAAATAGGTAATTTGCTCGTTACTTAGCACGGTGCTGTCCTCGAAACGATCGATTTTTACAAATTTCAAAATCAAAAAAAAAAAATTTTTCTTACATTTTTTTGCGGAAAAGTTGAGTAAAATAAATGGGAGATATTACATCAGATAACAAAGTATAAAAGATTAGTAAGAAGTTGAACGAAAAAGGAGTTGAATAACTTGGCTTCTATTAAATAACGTTTAAACCATTCAAAAATGGCGCCAGTTTGTTACTCCGTCGAATAGTGGAATAGCAGCCGATCTCTGTGTATTTGGAGTATAAAATTGTTTATAAATATTATGTTCATAAATATGTTTAAAATACTATACATAATAAAATATAAATTTTATAACAAAGGAGAATATTTAATAAAGAAATAGTAAAATAAAAATTAATAATACTTTAAGATAAAGTTCCTTTAATAACTTGAAATGTTATAGTTAACCATGGAATCAATCTTAATTAAAGAAAACGTTTTAGATAGGAATAGCTCAAGAGTATTTTATATATCTATATATATATATATATATATATATATATATATGCCAGCAACTAATGTAGCCAGCTAGTAGCCATATGTATGTATGTAATAACATGTATGTATGTAATGTGCCGGTGTCATGCCAACCAATAGCCATGGCGCCAATATGCAGCCAGCCAATGGCCATGGCCAGTAGCCAGCCAATAGCCAATAGCCAACGCTGCTCCAACAGCCATGCAACAACCAGCTGTATCAGCCAGCATCAGCCAGCCAGCTATAACTTGTATATGCATATGTATGTATATGTATATATATGCATATGCAGCCAGCACCAGCAGTAACAGCAGCCAGTGTGCGCCAGCCATGCCTTGCCATTGTGTACAACTGCTCTTTAGTAACCATGGCAGTATAATAATAGCTAATAACCCTAATAATACTGCATGTATATATAATATATATATATTTGTATATAATAATATGTATATGTATGTATATATGCTATGTGTATGCCAGCCAGCCAGCATAATGTAATATGTATGTAATATATCATATAATAATAATAATAATAATAATAATATTATTAGTGATAAAAGTTTATGAACAAATATTATATGACAGGAATAATAAGAATAAATAAATATATATATATAATAATAATATATAACGTATAATAATAATAATAATATATATATGCAAATAATAATAATAACTACATATATATATATAAGCAATATCTGTATATAATATATATATATGTATATATGAAGGAGAGAGAGAGAGCGCACAGCGAGTAGTAAAGGGTTACTGGGTCCTTCGCTGAGATTATATGTATATATATATATATATATATATATATTTATATATGTATATATATATATATGCTAGCTATGCTCTTTGCTGCTCTTATGTACCAACCATGTAGCGCCAGCCATGCCAACCGCGTAGCCATATATGCCAGCAGCCATCCCATGCCAGCCAGCATGCCAGCCAGCCATGCTGCCGCAACAACAGCCATACGTATATGCTGTGTATATATAATTATTCCGTTATCCAGTTGGTCCATTCACGCAGTACGGAATTTCAGTTATGAGCTTGTTTAAGAGGATGAAATCTAGAGAAATGGAGAGAAATAGAAAAAAGGTTAAGAAAGATATTAGAGAATAATATACTGTAGATTTGTGATAATTTAGAAAGTTTTGCTGTTTTTCACGCTGACTAGAAGGCTGAGTAATAAGCGGGAGAGCGCGGGCAAACACGTGTTTATTAATACACATAAACACACACACACACATACATGTATATAATACATATATATGTATATATATATATATAATAATAATAATAATATTTCATAATAATAATAGTAATAATATATATAATAATATATATATACATGTATATATATATGCCATGTATCATGCCATGTGCTGCCTCAGCTCAGCCAGCTCATGTGCTAATGCTATATGTTTACGTATGAGTAATAATATGTATAAGTAATATAACTAATATATGTATATGTACCATAAAGTAACCAACTAGTACAGCAGTAGCCAGCCAGCCAGCCAGTATGTCGCCGTGCAGCCAGCCAGCCGTAGCAACAGCCTGCCAGTAATAATAACCAGTAATAATAATATTGTAATAATATAATAACCAATAATAAAAATAAAATATAGTATATGGCATAATAATATTAATAATAATATATATATATATAATTTATATAACATGCCAACAGCAACCTTGCTCTTCTTCCTTGCTATATAATAGCCAACAAATAATAACCTCGCTATATATATACCTGCCTCATATACCTATATATAACTCGCCTTAACCATATATATATATATATATATAACCATATATATATATCTTTATATATATATCTCAAAATATTCATGACATAACATGGGTTATAACATACTCTGCTCTTGGGACAGAACTCCAAGAAGCTCCTACTTTTGTTTGTTAGAACTCGTATTTCCCTGCAAAAGCATGCACACACACACAAAAATAAAAACTTATTAAAACACACACACACTTACATAGAACTTTTCATCTCAACTATACTTAATAATAATTTTCTTAATAAACATCCATGTACCACCACAGAAAATGCCCCTCAGCTTGTATGTCACAACGAAATGACAAAAATGTTACGACACAATCCTTTATCAGCCGAAACACTATAAGAGACTCCGTTTTTCAAATTCATTTTTAATATTGAAAACTCATTGTAAAATCTAACTTTCAATCTGCTTTCTGAAACGGAGCTACTTAAACAGGGTTAGTTATAGTAATTATATTATTAAACTGATATTTATTATAATTATAATTATATAATTATAATTATAATTATAATTTATAATTATAATTATATTATAATTTGAATATAATTATAATTATAATTATAATTATAAAATGTAAAATGTCAGTTAAAAGAAGGCAAGGATATTTCCTCAGTATGATTTCATCTTTTCTGAGAAAAAAGATAATAACGTAATATATATATATGTATATATGTATATATATAATATAACATAATATAGTAATAATAGCGCTATAGTATATGCATAAATGCCAACTCGCCAAAGCATGCTGCTGCTTTCACAGCAATATGTATGTGTGTGTATCACCCATATAATAATATAAAATATGTATTATCTCAGTATATATGTATGTAGCAATATATAATAATATATGTATATGTAGCTATCATCTTGTAACTACTTCTCCTTTCAATATCATAACAGCCAGCCATATGTGTGTATGTATGGCCTGCTGTATGCTGTGCTGGCGCTCAACTCATAACTCCATGCATCATCATCTCCTTTGGCACCATTTAATATTCAATATATATCAACTTAATAATATGAATATGTATACGTAATATGTAATAATATATATATAATAATATAAATATAGCACCAATAATAATAATAATAATAATATATATGTATTAATAACATGTAATAATATGTAATAATATCGCGTATATGAAAATATCTTCTTCAGCTGTTTGGAAATAATGTAATATGGCAATAACCATGTAGCCATGTATGTGTCTATATACTCAACAACCTTAGCGCCACGCAATATGCTGTAACCAGCCAGCGCGTAATAATATGGCATATCAGCCTGCTCCGCCATATAAACGCTATAACAAAGCCAGCACACTCAGCTTTCCCAATAGCCTCTTGTATATCTTTGTTTACATAGTAGCCAATAGCCCCAGAAATATGTATGTTTGTTTATGTATGTATGATTATGTATGTAATATAATAATAATAATATGTATATATATATAACAATAATATCAATATCAATAATAGTATATGTATGTATATGTAATAATATATATAATAATAATAATAATATATATATGTTTATATGAGAATATGTAATAATATAATAATAATAATAATATCAACGTAATGTGTATGTGTATAATAATAATAATAATAGCCTATGATTTTTATTTTCCTCTGCAGCCTAGTTAAAATTAACAACAGATATAGTTGATCTGTGAAAACAAATTAGGAGTTCATAGTTGCAGGTATCTAGGCAGCATAGTAACGAAGGTTATACCAATCTATTAAACTATTTTAAACTAGCCACCATGTAGCCAGCCAGTAACTCAACCCAATATATATAATATGTATGTAGCTTATATATATCAACTGCTGTATTGTATCATATGTAGTATGTATATATATATATGTATATATACAATAATAATAATAATAACCAATAATATATATATATATATATATATATATATATATATATATATATATATATATATATATAAATCTGCACCACCGGAGGTTGGGGATAACTGCCTAATATACGCCATAATATATGTAAAAGGTATCACCAGCACCTTGCTGCTGCCACCAACGCCAGCCAGCCGCCTGCTGCTGTATATGTATGGTAATATACCAGCATAACATGCCTCCCATACTGCTGCGCCTTAACCATATATATTGTACACTTCACAAAAGGCAAAGGAGTATAACAGTGAACTTTATTATAATTTACCTTACGGGTTTGGGGTCACACCGCGTACCTCCATCTTTCAGGCAAATAAAAATAAAAATGTGAGGAAATATTAATGATTCACTAGAATTTCTACGTGTAACCCTAAGTCGAGTATTCTAAAATTATGTTGTTGCAATAAAGTGTAATTGTCAAATTTTCATTTTTATATTAAAATTATTGTTTATTAATAATTCATTTTTGAAATTTTCTTTTATATAAATTTTCTACCTTAAAATTAATTCTGAATTGGTTAAATGTATTCCATGATTGTGGTTCATTTGTCATCACTGTTCATTACATGCCTGTTATTTTCAATTCTTCGATGTCCTAGGCCTCATCAATGTAAACGAATCAGAGTCTTTTGCGGTATCTTGTAAAATCGTCCAGATTTAATTTTTAAGGTAGAAAATTTAGAGTAAAGAAAATTTTCGGCTGTTTTTGGTAAAGTGTAAGCAGGCCTTATTACTCGTGAAAGTTAACTGTGTCTTTAGCTGGGCCAATTATAAAGAAATACTGGATAATTTTTTTCTTTTTGGCACGTAGAATGCTATTACTTAGTAAACTTTTTAGGGTTATTATTGTTTCTTCACTTAGTACCATTTTCTTCTAGGCTCCACGGGTGGGTGTGGAGCCTCCAGAATTGCCACAATTTGGCATAAAGTTTTATAGTTACCGTTTTATTGCTGAAGTCACAATAAAGGAAACGGTTATAGCATTTTTAATGTTATATATATATATATATATATATATGTAGTAATAATAATGATAATAAACTCTGATATGTAACTATAATAATAATATTAATAATAATATGTAATATGTAATAATAATAATAATATATACATGTATATATATAATAATATAATGTATATATGCCTGTATATAATAATAATATGTATATCAATAATATAATATATATAATAATAATAATAATAATATAATAATATATATATATGTATGTATGTATTATATGTATATATACCATACTATATATATATATATATAATATAATATGTATGTATACTAATATGTAATAATAATAATACATATGTATAGTATATATACTCTATCTACCATAACTGCTATTTGCCCATATTCAACTATAGCAATATGTATGTGTGTATAAGAGTATCAACATAATATCAATAATATATGTATGTATATGTAATTTGAACGGTATAATAATATCTATATCCTAGTTATTCTCAATATATATTTATATATATATATATATATATATATGTATGTATATATATATATACTTACATATATTTATATATATATATGTACCAATACTATATATATATATCTTTATAATATGCAACCAACTATATATATATAATATATATAGCGCCATCTTTTTACCTATATACCAGCATATGCCATATCATATCATCTTTATATTCTGTTTTTACTGGTATTATAGTATTACTTACCTGATTCACAAAGAAATAGGTACCATTTTTTTTGATTTTTCCTTGATGCGTTATTGATGCCAATCTATATATCAATAATATATATATATAACAATATATATATATATTTATATATATGCATATATATATATATATATGTATATATATATATATATAATAATAATATTGATATTGAGAATAATTGGATGTATGGATTGACATACAAACTGTGATGAAATAGCAATATGATGTATATTAATGTAGAGATTCACCTGTAACTCTATAAAACTGGGTACTGATAGCACATAATAACCAATACAGCCTAATAAATATACTGCTCATAGTATGTAGTGTAACTATATATATGTTATGCTGCTTAATAGTATAATATATATGCCTGTTTGCTGTATAACTTATGTATATATATATATGGCATAACTTAATAGCATAATAATATATATAATAATATATATATGTATATATATATATATATAGATCTTGATTTGTTGAAGGCATGGTAATTATAACGTTGAATTTGAATGAGCAAAATGATAAAG
>JABUQX010136489.1:0-41118 GCA_015478945.1 Trachelipus rathkii
GGGGTAAGGGGGATAAAGTAGCTGCAGTAAAATACAAAAGAATCAGAAAAGCAAGAGAGAAAGTCCGGCAGGCCCCTGGGATGCAAAGGGGGATAAAGAGCAAAAGCAGTAGGAGAAAGGAAAGAAGTGTGAGAGAGGAAAACGAGAGCAAAGATCAGAAGAACGAGAGAAAGGAGAGGCCAAAGGGAAAAGAGGGAAAATGAAGAGAGAAGAATAAAGTAGGCAAGAGGGTGAGAAAAGCCGTAATAAAGTGCGATAGAAACAGCGAAGAGTGTGGCAAACCTGGCATTACGAGAAGGCGAGAGGAAGTATAAGGGCGGGCGGCGGAAGCATGGCGGCGATCGGAGTGGCAGGACGACGAACTCTTCCTGCCGGCGAGAAAATGGGAAAGGGCCCACACCGGCAAGACCAAGCGTCAGCCATAAGGGCGTCAACGGATAGGGCGTAGGTCTAGGGCCCGCAGCACCCCGGAGCAGACGAGCCACATGTGCGCTGCTCCCCCGGGCCGCGCGCACCGGCACGGAATGCGAAGCGCAATCAGTATCGGGCAAGGATTCTATAAGCGCGAGAACCATCTGCGCCAAAGGGGGGAACAACCATCGAGAACTATGAGCCAAAAATAAGCGACGGGCTGCCAACAGGCACACTAGCTGCTAGAGCGAAATCGGGGCCGAGCAGAGAAAAAAATGAGACTCCACCGTGCCAAAGGCAACAGCTCAAAAGCCAAGGCAAAGAATAGGCAGACGCAAACCGCAAGCCAACGCACCAGGAAAACGCACAGCGGACCAGCGCCAATCAGCGACTGAGCGGCAACAGCAACTGGCAACGGGCAAAGAACACCGCCTCGGAGGGGGCCGCTCCACAACGCGTGGCACCTCGGGCAATAGCGTGCGGGCGAAGCGGAAACAGTACACAGCGAAGCGTAGGAAAGGGAAGAAAACTGGGAAATTTAAAAGAGGGAAGGAAGAGCAAATTACACGCTGCCAATGGGAAGGTGCAATGAGAGCGGCCGAGCGAAGACAGACAGGCGACGGCGCCCGGGCGGGCGTAAAAAGGTTACACAGGCGCAGACACAGCGGCAGAACCAAGCCTGAAAAAGGGAAGCAGCGCGAGATAAGATGCGAGTCAAAATAGACACCCGGACGGAGGCATGAGAGAGTGAGAGAAGGAAAAAGTAGGAGAGAGAAAAAGAAAGAGGCAGGGCGCCAAAAGGAAAACCAGAGAAAACGACCCGCGGGAAGGAACTGGGAGATAGGGGTGTAACATGAGAAGAAATAAAAGCATAGGAACAAGGGGGGAGAGAATGAAACAATGACCGGGAAACTGCGGGGGAGTGCGCCCGCCCGAAAGTTGGAAAAACCGGCCCGAGCAAGCAGAGGACCAGCGTAGCGGGGCAGAAGTAATAAGTGCGGATCAGCAGAAGAGGGGCCAGTCAGAGGGAGGCGTAAACGTGTGGAGGCGCCTACCAGGGGAGGATAGGAAGGGAAGGTGGCCCCAGAGGGGGACGATGGGGTGCGCGAGTGGGAAAAGTGGCGTGCGGTGGAGGTGACTCCAGGAATGGGGTCGAAAAAGTCCGAGCCGTGAAGCGAGGCGGGATAATGGCGTGCGGTATGGCAGGATGGGACATGGCTCAACGGTGGTGGAGCATGAGACCCAGCAGAGTCCGACAGGGAGCCGGGAACCCGCGTGGGAGGAAGAACAGGTGCACAGAGGGAAAGGCAAGAGGGGCGAGTGACCGCCCGCGCGCAGTAAAGCAACGGCACCGCGGGGGAGGGAAGGTGACGATAGAAAGAGAAGCCGCGGGGAAGGAGAAGGAAAAAGGGGGGAAAGTGCGAGGCTGAAAGGCGCGCCGCGGGGCAAAGGGGGGTGGGGGAGCCAGACGCAACTGGAAGGGGAGAGGGGCGAGGCAGCAATGGCGGAGAGGCATGCAAGCCTCGACTGCGTTCGAACAATAGGATGGATGGGGAAGCCAACAGGGGGAAGGCGGGAATCCTGCAAAAGTCTCGGGGGGGGGAAGGAAGAAAAAGAGCAGAAGCGGACGGAAGAGGGCATCACTGGAAAGCGGCACAGGGGGGCGAGAAGGAGGAGAGAAAGCGAATAGAGCTGCGGAGAGAGAAACAGCCCCGGAAGAGGCGATGCAGACCAGCGAAATGCGAGACGGGGCAGCATCAGGGGGAAAAGAGCCGGGCTGGGAAAAGGCACGTGGCAACGGGTGAAACGTCAGAAAGCTGAAAAGCACCCGAAAAAACTCGGGGTAGGTGGCAAAAAGCTCGAATCGACTGCCCGAAGGTGAAGGGACTGACCGACCAACGTCGAGCTCAAAACACAATGGCAGGCAAGAGGCGCGTCGACGGGCGGGCCAATGAAAGTAAGCGAGGACCGACCACGGCCAGCTAACGGCCGCAAGAAGCAACGCGGGCTGGCAACCGGGGGATGGCAAGAGGGTGGCAGAGAGGGGACAGCAGCCGCCATAGGGGCGAGGAGGGGAAAAGGAAGAAGGCAAAAACAAGAGCCAAAATACGGGGGAGACTAGGAAGGGGAAAGGAAGAAAGGGCGAAGAAGGTCAAGGGCGAAAGAAAAGATATAGGTAAAAATGCGACGGAAAAAAAGAAAAAGAAAGATAAAAAGGATGGCGCCCGAAGCGTAGTAGCCGCAAAAGGAGGGAAGCCGGCACCGGCGGATGGAGAAATGCTCCGGTGCGAGCGCGTCACACAGCATATACGCTGCCGCTGAGACGGCAGCTCAACAAAGACGCCACATGCAAGTCCACTTGACCCCAAAGGTTCGGGGGTGGGGCAAATAAAAGCAGCACGTGGAAGGAACGAACGCCAACCGAGTGCAGGATGAGGGCACAAACAAAAGAGGAGAAGGCCAAAGGAGAGGCGCAAGTGCAAAAAAGGCAGGAAAAAAATGAAGAAAAGCATAACGAAAAGGGCAGACAAAAAGGAAAGCGTTAGGTGCAGCCGAGAGCTGAGTGGGAATAGCGGAACTAGGGTGCGAAAATGGGGCACAACGGCAACAGAAAGGAGAAAGGAGGAAAAAAAAAAAAGCTGGGTAAAACAATGCACAAAGGACAGAATAACCCAAAGGGAAAGACAGAGAAGGAAAGGGGTGACAGAGGGGCAAAACGAGTGCGTGCCTAGCGAAAAAGGGAAAAATAGGGAGGAACAACAAAAAGAAAAAAATGAGCCAAAGAAACGGTAAAAATGAGGGGTTAGGGTCAAAATAAGTAAGGGAGAAGGGCGGGGTGAAGTGAGTGGAAGGGAGGGGATGGAAAGTGGAAAGGGATGCCAATTAGCGAGGAAGGGGCGAAGCCCGAGGGAAGCGGGAAAAAAAAAGGACAAAAAAGAAAAAAAAAACGGAGAACTGAGCGGAAGAGCGTGAAAGGAAGGGAAGAAAAAAAGGGAAGGGAATAAAAAGAAAACGTAGAAGAGACAAACAAAGCAAACGAGGCAAAAAGTCGCAGTAGTAGGAGATGATGATGAGTGGGCTGAGATATAGATAAGGGCGGATGACTATGGAGAAAACGAAAAAAAAACAGGAAAGAGCACCCAAAAAACTTTACCGGCAAAAGAGTAACGAGGGAAGGAGCACATAGGGAAAGAAAATAGAAAGAAAAGAAATCGAACGCGAACGGAGCAAAAGAAGGAGAGGCTGGAGTCGAGGAGGCGAGAAAAGAACGCTGGGTAACACAAGAGAAAAAAGTAAAGCAAAGCGCGTTGTGCAGAAAAAAGGAAATAAAGGAAAAGAACACAGGAAAAAGCAGAAGAAAAGAAAAAGGAAAATCGCAGGAAAGTTAAATAGATGGTGGGGACGAAGGGGAAACAAAAAGAGGACAGCCGAGGGAAAGGGGGCGGGGGGAAAAAGGAAGGGAGAAAACCAAACAAATGCAAAACGACCAGAGCACAACGTGAGGAGCAAAGGAAGAAAATAGATGGCGGGAGCGACATCCAGAAGCAGAAGAAAGACAGAATGCGCAATCAATGCGTATAGGTGAAAAAAAAAGGGAAAGAGGAGACGAGGGGTAGGGCAAAAAAGAGACGGGAGGGTATAATGAAAAGATAGAGAAGAAAGTAAAGAAGTAAGAAATACAAAAAGGACTGGCGACGGAGTAAAAGGGGTGGAGCTGACGGAGGAAAATGGGGGGGGCACGAAAGCTTGACAAAAGTCCGAAGAAGAGAAGATAGAGAAAGAAGAGAAGAGAGATGAGAAAAGAGAGAAAGAGGAGATAAGATAGAGAAGAAGAGAGAAATATAGAGAAAAGATAGAAGAGAGAGAAGAGATATACAGGAGCAGAGAGGGATCAGTAGAGTATGAGAAGAAGAAGAATAGATTATAAAGAACAGAAGAGAAGAGAAGAGAAGATGAAAAGAGAAGAAAGAGAGAGAGAAAATAGAGAGAAGAAGAAGAGAGAGAGAGAGAGATGAATGAGGAAGAGATGCGAATGGAGCAACAGGGAGTTAGAAGGACGCGGCGGTAGAGAACTGGGACCAGCAGCAGCACTGCAAGGAAAGAAAAGAAAAAGGGGAAACACAAAAAGAAATAAAGAACTAATAAAAAACGTTAATACAAGAAAGGAACACATAGGAATGAAAAAAAGAAAGCACACGAAAAAAGACCGAAAGGAGAGGTGCAGAATATGAAGGAGTCACAGGAGAGTGACGCGCCAGCAGCGGGAGCGAACAGTGGACGCCGCGGGCAGATAGACAAGACCCGGAGTGCGCTAACCACAATCCACCGCACGCCCCAAAAAAAGAACGCCAAGCGTAGGGGGGAAAGCACCGGGTGTCGCAGCCCATAAATCCAGAAGGTGAAAAGAAGGAGTCACAGAGAGGACCGCCATCACGGAGGCAACAGGGACGCGGCGCGGAGTAACAATAACCGAGCGCGAACCCCGAGGCCATCCATGCGCCCCAAAAAAGAACAGATAACTGTATAGAATGTAGAGAATGAATGAGAGATAGAGAGAATATAAAAGAGTAGAGAGAAAAAGAAAGAGAGAAGAAAAGGAAGAGAGAGAGAAGAGAAGAGAGAATAGAGAAGAGAGAAGATAGAGAGAGGAAGGATAAAGAAGAAAGTAAGAGGAAGAGAGAAGATAGAGAATAGAAAGAAATAAGAGAAAAGTAAGATAGAGAAAAGATATAAGAGAAGATAATAGAGAGAGAGAGAGAGAGAGATATAGAAAGATATAGAAGAACAGAAAGAAAAAGAAAGAAGGAAGAGTAAGAAAGGAGAGAGAGAAGAAGAGAGATAATAATAAAGAGAGAAAGAATAGAGAGAATAGAGAGATAGAAAGAAACATGAGGGAGAAGAGAGAGATAGAGAGAAAGTATAAAGGAAGAGAGAAGAATATAAGAAGAATAGAATAGATATAGAAGAGATATAGAGAGAGAGAATAGTAGATATAAAATAATTGATAATAGAAGGTATATAGTACGAGGAGAGAGATAAAAAGAGAGATAAAAGAATAGAGAAGTAAGAGAGAGAAGATAAGGAGAGAGAATATAAGAGAGAAATGAATAGAGAGATAGAATAAAGTGAGAAAAGAGACAGAGAGAGATAGATAGAGATACAGAGAGAAAGGCTAAAGAGAATAGAAAGAAAATAAATAGAGATAAAGAGAGATATATAGAGAGAATAAAGAAATATAAAGATGAAAGAAGGAAAGAGAAATAGTAAGATAAAGATAAGGTAGAGAAAAGGAAAAAATGATAACAAAACAGAGAACAGAATAAGTAGAAGAGAAACAATAAAGATAATGAGAGATAGAAAGAGAAGAAGGTATAGAGAGAGAATAGAGTGTAGGGAGAGATATAAGAAGAGAGAGAAAGAGATAGATGAGAGAGAGAGAAGAGAGAGAGAGATAAAAGGAGAATAGAAGAGAAGAAGAAAAAGAGAAGAGTAGGAGCGGGGGTGGGGGAGGGGGGGATGAAAGGGAGGGAGGGGGAGGAAAGAGCGGGACCCGCCGCATAGCACCGACAAACAAGGGGGACGCAACGGCGCGGACGAGACGGGGGGCAGCAAGGGCCGACCCCTAGGCGAGATGCCCCGAGGGCAGAGGCTGCCCATAATGTAGAGGGAAGCCGGTGCGCCAAAGGGACGGGAGCAGCACCAGGTGATAAAGTGGAACCAAGACCGTAAGCAGGCTGAGCAAAGGGGGAACAAGCAGATAGCCGTAAGCAAGCCGAGCATAATGAGAGGAAGAGAATAGAGAGAGAGAAGAGAGAGAGGAAGGTAAGAGAGATAGAGAGATATAGAAGAGAAAAGAGATAAGTAGAGAGAGAAGAGAAGAGAAGAAAGAAAGAGAGAAGATAGAAAGAAGAGTAAAGGTGAGGAGGAACAAAAGGAAAGTGAATAGAGGCAATTACAAACAGACAATAAAGAACATAGGAACGGAAGAATAAGAGAAGGAAGGAAGCCACGCCAAGGAAGGAAATGGTGCGTAGGCGCCGCGGTGGAGGCGCGGAACAGCGGAAGCCATAAGAAGGAGCGCCATAAAAAACAAAAAGACGGCCAGAGGGGGGGGAGACAAGAGAAAGGAGCCAACGCAGCCAAGCTGGGGGAGATAAGGAAAGCGCGGGAAAAAGGCGGAAGGCGGGGGAGGATGGGCAGGACAACGCAGAACCGCTCCAGGCACGGAGAGGGGAGGATCAAATCCAGAGCGATCCGGGGACTAGGCACCACGAAAGAAGGAGGAGAGCGGCCAACGAAAAGAGCTTCACGAATGAGAGAAAAACGACCCGGAGGGGGACCGCCGACGGGAAACGCGCTGCCAGCACAGGGAAAATGTACGTGGCTGCCGTGTCGTGAAACAACAAGAAGCAAGAGAGAAGAGGTGAAAAAAAGTGCACCGAGAAACAATGACCAGAGAGGGAAAGGGGATTAAGGGAAACAACGGTGGACAAAGAAAAAAGTGGGACGAGATGAGGCGACGAAGGGGAGCGGCGGCAGAGAAGACACGGTGGCAGTGAAGGGGATACGCAAGAGAACGGGCAAACTGGAGTGCAGAAAAAGAAACGGGCGCGCGACTGCAGAGGGGCCCGGCGCGGAAAAAAATACTCCGGGGGTATAGGGTAAGAGGGAAACGGCGCAGGGGGGAACCCACTGCGGGTAGAAGAGAGACTGCGGTGGGGAGAGGGTAACGCAGCGCGGGTAAGCGGAGGGGAAGGGGGGAGAACGGAGTGAAGGGCGGGCGCACGCGAGAGGGAGACAGCAGCCGCTCAAGAGACGCAATCACGTGAGGGAGTAAAATCAGACGAGAAAGAAGGAGAAATGCCGCTGTCGGAGAATGCGGAGTTAAGAGGAGGATACAGAAGGGGAAGTGGCAAACGACGGACGGCACCTCGAGGGATGAGGGAAAGAACATGTCCGGGTAGAGAGGAGACAGACGCGCAGACACAGTAGAAAATGGCTCCGAGGCACCAAGGATCCGGTGCCAGGAGGGGCAGGGTTGTAAAGGCTGCAGAAAGAGAAAACGCGAGAACGAGAGCAGCATGGAGACAAGCGAGGGCAGTGTGGAATAGGGACGGGTAAACGTTCGACGGATGGGGGAAAGCCAAACGAAATAACCGAAGCGAAGACGGACTGCGGGACATGACTTGCAAAAAGACTGCGCGCGCAGAAACGGGAAGCTACACAGGACTGAGCTGCGCGCGGGACCAATAGACGAGGAGGGGAGGAAAATATGGCGCGAGAAGGAGAGAGTAAAATTAGGGAAGGAAACACTGAAAGAGGAAAGAGTGAAGGAAGACAGGGAATGGGCAGCTAGGCCTTCAGTGAGGAGGCAGGAGGTGCACGAACTCGAACGGAGTTGATAGTCGACAAAGTTGCCAGCCACGAAATGCAGAGAGTTTTACCATCATGAAAAAGTACAGGGATAGAGCAGGAACTGGTCCAGGAAACAGGGAACACCAGACTAGGGTTAATAGCTGAGGCGCAGATAGCGCGGCCGCGGGGAAAATAGAGAGAACAGAAGGGGGGCCCAGCTGGAGGCCGAACAAAGATGGTAGCGAACACAGAAGATACTATGGCAGGAGGCATACAATTGATTAAATGAGCTCACAATTCCAGCATGGAGGGAAATACGAAGAAGAGAGAGAGAGCAAGAGATGGAGAAAAAAGAGGAGAATAGAAGAGAGAAGAGAGATAAGAAGAGAGATATGATAAAGATGAGTAGAGAGAAAGGAGATAGATAGAGAGAGAATAAGAGAGATAGATAAAGAGATAGTAGAGAAGAGAGAAGAGAGAGAATAAGAGAGAGAGAGAAGGAGAAGAATAGAGAGAGAGAGAGAGGAAGTAGAAGAGGAGAGAGAAGAAAAAGAAAGAGAAATAGAAGGAAGAGAGAAGGAAGGATGATAGAGAGAGAAAAATAAAGAAAAGGAGAAAAGAAGAGAGAAGAAGAGAAGAGAGAGAGAGGAGATATAGAGAGAGAAAAATAAATAGAGAGAGATAAGATAGAAAGAAAGAGAGACGAGAAAAGAGATATAGAGAGATAGAGAAGAGAACTGAGAGAGAAGAGAGAGAGAGAAAGATATAAGAAAGATAGAAGAAAAAGATAGAGAGAGAAAAGAAAAGAAGAAAAGAGAAGAAGAGAGAGAAAGAGAAGAAGAAGATAGAAAGAGAGAAGAAAAGGAGAGGAGAAGAGAGCAAGAAGGAAGGAAAGAAAGAAGACGCCTGCAGAAGACCGGGGGAGCGGACACAAAGGAGAGAGAAAAAATAAACCAGAAACAGTAAAGGGGAAGAAGAAGACGTGAGCAATGCCGAGAGGGAAGTGGAGGCAAAGACAAGAAGCACGACGCAAGGGATCACAGGGAGAAGAAAGACGGGGGGGTATGGGATGAGAGATGAGGAAGAGAGGAAGAAAAAAACAGCAAAGGGGAGAACGGACATAAAAGGAGGGAACGTAAGGTATACAAAAGATGGGTCAAAGAGCATAGGAAGCGGTAAGCAAGAGACAGAAGGACAGGTAGGGGGTGGAGCATGAGCGATGAGAGGATAGGGTAAAAACGAGAAGATTACGCGTGTGGAGTGGACCGACGGCGCAACGCGGCAGGGCAGGCCAGTCGCCCAGGCACGGCCGCGGCGCGCACACGTGCGCGTGACAAGCGTCACACAGCCGCACCCAACAGACTGGAGCATATAGTGTAGCAATGGGAAAGCAAAGTGTGGATAATTGCGACAAGCAAAGGGAGCTCAGACCCATCACCTACACGACGTAGCAAACACGGCCCCGCGTCTGGGCGAGATACGTGTAGAAAAACCAAAGTGCAGCCGCGACGCAGATGGTGCAAGAGTGAGGGCGCAGCCATGAGGAAAGGAGAGAGGCACGGACCGGCGCCGAGGTGACGGAAAAAAAAGAGTACACCAAATAGAGCACGACGAGACGAGGGTCTCGAAGAAGGACCTCGGCAGAGAGGCAAACCAGGGGCCACGAGAGTTAGTAACTTGACGCAGCAATGGAGAAGGAACCAGGGCAGGCGCCGACTCGCGAAGAAGGACCCGCAGAGAGGAAACCACACAACGCCACAAGACAAGACGGACGGCGGAGCAATGAGGCGAAGCACCCGGAAAGCCCTACAAGGCCCGGGAAGGTAAACGGGCGGACAAAAACGATACCCGAGACAGAGAGAGCAAGAAAGAGAAACTGAGATATAAAGAAAGGAAGATATAGAGATAGAAGAAGAAGAAGAGAGAGAGATAGAGAATGAGAGATAGAGAGAAATAAAAGAGATATAGATGAAGATTTGGTACAGAGGAGAAGAGAAGAAGATGAAAAGAGAGAGAGATAGAGAAAGAGAGAAGAGAGAAGGAGTAGAGGAAGTAGAAAGGAAAGGAGAAGAAGAAGAATAGGTGAGAGTAAAAGGAGAGAAAGAAGAGTAAGAAGAGAAAAGAAAAAGATAGATAGATAAAATAAAGAAAAGAACAGAGAGAAGGGAGAGAGAGATAGAAGATATATATATAGAAGATAGAAGATAGAGAAGAGGAGATATATAGAGAAGAATAAGAAGATATAGAGATAAGAGAGAGAAAGAGAAAGAAAGGAGAGCGAGAGATAAGAAAGAAGAGAAAGAAAAGTGATAGAGAGATAAGAGAGAAGAAGAGGAGAAGAAAGAGAGAGAGATAAGAGAGAGAAGAGAGATAAAAGAGGGAGAAGAAGAAAAGAGAATGAAGAGAAGAGAAAGAGAGAAGAAGAAGAGAGAGAGAGAGGAGAGAAAGAGGGAGAAGAGAGATAGTAAGAGAGAAGGAGAAAGAGAAGAGAAAAAGAGAGAAGAGAAAAGAGTGCGCGATCCGCAAGACGAGCACGGGCCCTGCAGGGGGAAGCGCGAAGAGGCCAACCAGGCCGAAAAAAGGAAGCCCGGAGCGGCAACGTTAGCCCAGAGCGCAGCTGGCAGCGATCGAAGAGTCGGAAACCCGGCCAACTCCACGCTAGACCATCGGTAAGCGCAGGCACGTCCCCGAGCCCCAGGACGGCGTGCGGCGCTTGCGAGGCGACGGGCACGATACGGCCGATGAACAGCTGAGGGGGGCCCGAGAAGAACGGGTGGAGACTGCGGAGGGGCGGCAGCCAAAAGCATGACCGGGATGGCAAGCGTCACGGCGCGCCAAAACGCCCGCCTGGGGTGCCGCCTGCCTGCGTACGGAGGCGGCTGCGTAAATCACGAATAGGGGGGTGAGGGCGACGGCTGCGGCGGCGGCAATAGTGGGGGCCGCGGCGCGGGGCTCGACTGGAGGCCGCGTTGCAGAAAGCCAACGCTCACAGCTAACGCTAGCCACGCTATATGCCATGCTCACCCGCAGTGCTTGCAACTAAGCAGCAGCTCCGTGACCATCCGTCGGGCCGCGCGGCGAACCAGCGGAGCGACGCGAACCCAGCGGCGACAAGGCCTCGTCGGCGCACGGGGAAAGAATGCGGGAAAAACCAACGGACAAACGCCCGCTCGAAGACACCGCGAACTCCAGCGTGCGACGTCGGGCGCGCCGGGGACAATTAAACACATGCGTGCCGGAAACAGAAACAAAAAAAGGGCGGGGAAACCGTCACAGCACACGGGGAGGCGGCCGCAAAGAGAGGAGAGGTCGTGGAACGGCGGGACAGTGGCCCGCGCGAGGGCGCCCAGCGAGAAAAGCGGACAGCCGCCTCGGGAGAGGACGGAACGGCATAGCGGGGCCGCGGGGGCACCGCTGGGAGAGGGCGAAGTCAAAGGCCAAAAGGAGAAACGCCCGACTGGCGAGGGCACTTGACCCGCTAGCGGCGGCGCGAGGGGGCCGGAGCGCGGCTATGAGACGCGGAGCGCAAGAGCCGAGGAACGGGCCACGCGCGACCACCAACGGACGAAGCCACGAAGCACCAAAGTGTGCGGGCGGACGGATGGGAAGAAACGCCAGATGGGCGCGCGGGCGTCCGCGGCCCCCCGCGGGGCGGGGAAGCGCGGCCATCGGCTGGGGTGGCCTGACCACGGGAAGCGCCCGCACGGAAAGCCGCGGCGGGCGCAGCGCTAAGGGCGAGAATAGGGAACGGGAACACCCCCGCCGGAATAGGGCGCGGCCGCGGGAGCCGGGCAAGAGAAAAAAAAGGAACAATAGAAGAGGAAATAGAGAGAGATAAGAGAGATGAAGAGAGAAGAGAGAAGAGAAGAAATAGAGAAATAGATAAGAAGAGAAAAGATAGGAAAAGATAGAGAAAAGGAGAGAGAGTAAGAAGAGATAGAGATAGATAGAAGAAAAAGGATAGAAAAAGGTAGAGAAATAGATAGAAGAAAAAGGATAGAAAAAGGTAGAGAAAGAGAAGAGGAGAAAAGAGTAAGAAGAGATTAGAGAAAGTTAATGAGAATAGTAAGATATAAAGAAGAGAATAGAAGAGAATAGAAGAGAATAGAAAGAAGAGAAAGAGTAAAAGAGAAGAGAGAAGAAAAGTAGGATAAAGGAAAGAAATTTAATAAGGATGGGGGTGGATAATATAGAGAAGAATAAGAATATAAGAGAGAGAGAGAGAAAAGAGAGAGAGAGAGAAATGAAGAAAGAAATAGAAGAAAGAGAGAGAAGAGAAGGGAGATAGAGAAAGAGAGAGAGAGAGAAGAGAAGAGAGAGAAAAGAGAAGAAGAAGAGAGAGAGGAAGAGGAGCGAGAAGAAAAAGAAGAAAGAGAAGAGAGAAAGATAGAAGATAAGAAGATAAAAGACGAAGAACGAGAGAATAGGAAAGTCCAGAGAGAAGAAGAAATAAAGAAAGAATAGATAAGCCAAGAAGAGAGAATAGAGATAAAAAAGAGAGAGAGAGAATAAAATAAGAGAAATGAAGGAGAAAGAATAGCAGATCAGTAAGTAGAGAAAAAAGAAAAAATAGGTAAGCAGAGTGATTAAAGAGAGAGAGAGAGAGAGAGAGAGAAGAAAGAGACGAGAAGAGAGAGAAGGAGGATGAAAGAGAAAGAGAAAGAATAGAGAGAGAGAAGAATAAAAATAGTAGAGGAGAAAATAGAGATAGAGATAAAAGAGATAAAGAGAGAAGAAGATAGAGAGAAAAGGATATGAGTGACGGACAGACCCACCACGCGCACAAGGGAACGCCACACGGGGCTGCGAAAAAAAACGACAACCAGTGGGAGGGCCGGCAGTAGAGGGGGCAATGGGCCAAAGAAAGAGGGATGGGAAAGAATCAGCAGGCAAAATAGAAGAAAAACTAAATAAAAGGTGTAGCCGGCAGGGTAAATCGAAATGACAGAGCAAAAAACCAAAAGCTGAAAAGACAGAGGCACGGCGAATACAAGAAAAGAGGGGACTCTGAAAGGGAAGAGTCAGAGAAGAGATAAGCGTGGAGAATGGGGGGGACCGGAAAGTGAGAAAAGAACACAGCGAAGATGTCCAAGAACAAATCCAAGTAAAGATGCCTATCACAAGAACAGACGGCGGGGGCCTCACGACAAAAGTGCAATGAGGCCCGCGCCGTGTTCAGAAAAGAGGGACGGGTGACGACGATTGAGTGTGGGCCATTAAGTACGAGGCGTGGCAAGAGCACCGTCAGTAAAGCGCGGCGCGCCGGTGGGAGAAGACCACGCAACGAGGAGCGGATCCGCGAGCGTCGACCCCGCCGAGCACGCGGCCCAACACGCGGCCAATCAAGAGCCGAAAACCGCGTTGAAGTACTTAGTGATATATGAGAGAACAGGGGAGGGTAGAGACCACGTGCAAAGCAGCCGAGTACCGGAACAACCCGAGCATAAAGGAGCGCCATGGGCCGCGCGGCAGCGAGGGCGCCAGTACCCTACAGAGGGAGTCCAACTAAAATTAATAAGGGGAATATAGAGATAATATATGAATATATAAGAGAAAATAAGAGAATAGGAGCTTACAGTAAAGTGAAGTAGAGAGAAGAAAGAGAAAGTATAAATACAGCAGGAAAAAAGGAAAGAAAGATAAAGGATATAGAAAAGAGTTAAGAGATATAACGAGATAGGTAGAAGGAACGCTTACGCATACAATAGTAAGAGTATAGAACATATAGATAGATGAGAGAGAGAAAGAGAAATGAGTAAAATATATAATATGAGAGATAGAAATAATAAGAAATAAGATATAGAATTAGAAGAGGAGATAGATAAGATAAGAAGAAAAGAAAAGGATATAGAGAGAGAGAATATATAGAGAAAAACCCACGCCCGCTAGGGGCAAGCGCGTCAACGCGGTGCACGGAAACCAGTGTCGGGACGAGCGTGAACGCAATGAGCCGGCACGGAATAATAGATGAACCACCACCGGTTCTAAGAAAGTATATAATAACTATGAAGGTTGAGCTACGCACTCAAGTATCCAAGGTGGAGGGACGGGGCGGTCATTGACGGGAGGAGGGGGAGTGGGAGAAGGATAGAGAAGTGGAATATGGTAATAGATAAGAGATAGATAAGAGATATGAAAAAGATAGAAGAGATAGATAGAAGAGAGAGAAAGAATGAATCGATAAGAGATAGAATTTTTGATAGATAAGATTCAATAGCATAGTAACTAGATAAGAGAGGAAAGAGAGAGGAGATGATTCCTGAGAAAGTAAATTGCTTTCACTAAATAAAATGAAGAAATTCATGTAAAGGAAATCGAAGATAAGAGAAAAGAAGAAGAGAAAAGATGAATAGAGAAGAATGAAGAGAAAGAAGAGAATAGAAGAAGAGAGAAGAAAGAAAGAGAAGAAGAGATAGACTAAGAAGTGATAGTAGTGATAAGACATAGAGATAGATAGAATTGAGGCGCGAAGTGGCGCAACAATCAACTTACGGGAAACTGCCATAGCTGATGCGAGTAATTGGAAGAAAGGCCCCCAGGTGAGCACCAGCTAGCTAAGGGTAATGGAGCATACCAATTGATAGGAAACGCCGTGTTAAAAGGATAGGTTAATAAGAAGACGGTATGATCAGATACAACACTAATTATATGAGAACAAATCGTACAGATAAAACAATTTAGATGTAATAAGGACAGAATCAACGTGGTTCTTAAGGTGTCGTATGGGGGAGCAAGGTAAGTGAGGTGTGATAATATAAATATAATAGTCCTGTACCCCTAGTCACAAGCTGTACATTGTAGATTATTAAAGAAGAGGTGGTTATGCAAATGAAGAAAGAGTGTTTTGTAGAGAGAGAGAATATGATAATTCCAAGAATAGGTGGAAATAAAGACAATAGAATAGTTAGATATTGATATAGATTTTTTAGAGAGGAGAGAGAGAGTAATTAGTAAAGAAGATAGTGTGCCAAATGAAGCAATAGTTTAAGAAAGAACAGAACGAAAGTAAGAATAATAGTATAAAAAAATATTAGTAGTAATATAATTGATATTATTAAAGAGAATCTATAAAAGAAAGAAATGTTGAAAGAAAGATTCAGAAATATGAAGAAAGAAGAGGATCCTGATAGGAACGGGTGCGGGGCCTCAAAGAAGGAGAGGGGAAAGTGGGTGTAGGCCGAAAAGAAAAAAGTTTGATGGAGGTGGGGTAGGTAAAAGTGTGTGGAAAAAGGAAATAAAATAAAAACAAATATCAAAAAGGATGGCTGAAAAGAACGACAGGGTGTAAGCGGCTCCAGCTCCAAATGATGTTATCAGTGCCCAGCAGTGTGAGGAGTGGAGGTAATTAATGATATAATAGATGAGATAATAAGAATATGAAAATATATATTTATGATATAAGAACAATATATAGCAGAGAGAGAGATGAAAAGAGAGATAGATAGAGATGGAAAAGAATAATAGAATGTAAAAAGACATTTGAGAGAGAGAGAGATGAAGAAGAGAAAGAGAAAGAAAGAGGGGCAGAGGAAAGCGCACCCCAGGTTATGTAGCGAGAGACGCAGGGCCGACAGTAAAACAAAAGAGAGAGGGAATTTTTAAAGTTGGAAGCAGGAGGTAACGGTGGTGGGGTGGTGTGGGGGGGGTGGGAAAAAAGAGAAATGGTGGGGGGTGAACGATAAAGAACCCGAGGAAACCGAAAGAGGGCAGGATGCGGGCGCGCGCCCCCGGGGGACGACGGGACGAAGCCCCCTCTGTCGTCTCCGGAACCCCCGCGCTGGGGGCGGGGGGTCGCTCGGGGCCGCCGTATACAGCCCCCCGGGGGGAAACAGCCCCCCCTCGGGCCCCATAGGCGTCCGAGCACCCCCGAAAAAAACGGGACAAAAGGGCTCAAAATAAAAGTCAAAAAAGTAGTTTCACCCTAAGAAGAGGGCGCGAGCCCACGGGGACCAGCAGGGACGGCAACCCCGAAGTGAGGTTTGAGGTTCTCGGAGGAACCCCGCGATCACCCAACAGACCCCAAACGCAGGCGAGGGGTCGCAACCAGCCCGAGCTGTGAGGAGGCCCCCCGTGCTTTTTCACGCCACCGCGCGAGCACCGAGATACCCCCGATACGCCGGTCCAGCTTGGCGGTTGCTCCGAGGTACTCCGAGGGTGAAAAAAAAAAGTTGACGGCAAAAAAAAATAAATAAAAAAAAAAAAATAAAAAAAAAATGAAACCCCAGCCCGGAAAGGTTCTAGCGGAGGCAAAAGAGAAGGGGTGACCGGAAGACCTGCCGTCGCGAGCAGACAGAAAGTGTAGCATGGAAAAACAGAACCAGCAGATTAATGTTAGAAAGATGCATATGTAGAACAAGAAAAGAAGATAAGAATAGAATATAAGAGAGAAAGAGAGAATATAGAAATAGAGAGAGATAGAATGATAGAAGAGAGAAGATTAAGGTGAAAAATTTTTGGATAAATATTTTAGAGAGTAGAGAAAAATTTGTATATATTTATGTATAAGAAGAAGAAGAACGAAAAAATAAACGAAAAAATGAAAGAAAAGGAAGTGTGAAAAGAAGCCAATGGGGAAGCGGAAAAAGAGAAAAGTAAGGCGGTGGTAGGCAAAGCAAAGGGGAAGTGGGGGCGGACCAAAAGAAAAAGTAGACCAACCGGGCCAATACGAAAGGATGTGGAGAAACCACAGACTAAGGCCGAGATAGAGAGAAAGAAATTGATATAGATAAGAGAAGAGAGAGAAAGAAGTATAGAGAACGTAGAAATTTACAGAGAATGAATCTAGAGATATATGAAGAAGATAGAACTAGATGAATATAGTAGAGAAATAAGAGATAGAGAGAGAAAGTCCGAGATAAGTGCTACGAGAGAAGATAAAAGAGATAATAGAGACAAGAGAGAGAACGATGAAGATGAGGATATTAGATGAGAGAGATGAAAGAGAGAAGCGAGAAAATAGAGAAGAGCAACAAATAAAGAGATAGATTGATAATTATGAGAAACAGAAGAGAGAGATATAGAGGAAGGACACACGAAGATATCATCAGAGATAGGAGAGAGTAAATAGAAGAGAGAGAGAAGAAGAAGATTGAGAATAGAGAGAAAAAGATGAGATAGAGAGAGTAAGAATGAGAGAAAAGACGAGAAGGGAAGAGAGAGGGAGATAAACGATAGAGAAGAGATAGAGGAGAAGGAAAAAAAACAGAAGTACACAAAAGAAATGGCGCAAAAGAAAGACGCAGGAGGGAAGAGGCAGCGGGGGACCGCCGACAGCGGGCCAAAAAGATTAGAAGAGATATATAGCGAAACGGGGAGAATCAGAGGAGGGGAAGCCGAACCGTGAAGGGGCAAAGCGGGAGAGAAGAGCGTGGGCACCCCCGAGGTGGACGCCGTCGTCGCGATCCCCAAAGGCGAGAGGCGCGGACCCGTTGGGTTCTATATAACGAGCGGGGGGGCGACAGTACCATGGGAGGGCAAACAGACCGAAAGGCTGGTGGACCGACAGACACAGCCGGACGCGCGGGCGCAGACACGATCACAGATTGATGTGAGATGAGACGATTCTTAAATGCGATTTCTCGAAGGAAAGCAATCAGAGGCTAAAACTCGAGCCCAGAAGGGAGAGCGGGGAGATCGCACCACCAACGAGTGCGGGCCCCGGGCCGCGCCGCTGCAGCCTGGCCCCGCCCCGGGAGAGCCAGGCCGCCGCCGCCGCTGAAAACTGCGATGGAAAAGGGAAAGGGAAGGGGAAGGTAACCCAGGGGATACGAAGTTACGGCCCACTGGGGCCCCCCGAAGGGGGACCACCCCCCGGCAAACAGAGATGACGAAAAGCGAAAGGGAAGTAGGGCAGAGGGAGTGCGAGAAAGACTGGAGGGGAATCGGAGAGGGGGCGCCGGCACGGGGCACGGGGGCCATGAAGAAACAGGCGTAAAAACAACAGAGGGTCGATAGAGTGAGACGAGAGGGCGAAAATAAGGGGGCAAAACAGCAAAAAAAAAAAAAAAAAAAAAAAAAAAAAAAAAAAAAAAAAACGGACACGTGAGGTAAACGATCAATATGGACGTTGGACAGACCCGAAGCAGAAACAAGAGAAAGCAAGCCACCAACCTTACCCGCCGATCCAGTAGAGGAGCATGGATAGAGTAGGTGAAGCGAGAGAGCAGATCGCATTGAGGAAGGCCAAAGGTAACGAAAAAGGGGCAGGTACAGACCCAAAACAGTAAAGCAGTAAAGCAAACACCAGCCACGACCCGCCGGGACCCGCCTCCAGGCAGCGAGAGCAAGGAGAGGCAAGGTGTGACGAATAATGTAACGTGGACAACCCGAAAGCAAGAAACACGAAAGCAAAGCACAGCAGTCCACCATCCAGCCACCGGCCGGCCAGCCAGAGCATTATTGGAGCGAGGGAGAAGCAAAGAGTACTAAAGTGGGTATACGGTGACAGAAACCCAAAGCAAAAAGCACGAAAGCAAAACCACAGCCAACCATATGCCAACCACCTCCGGCTCTTTGGATACGAGCGTTAGCGAGGACAAGCACAGGATGATATAAGCAAGTTGGGGAAGAAACATAACAGAAAAGCAAGGCGGTAGACAAAAGAGCAAATCAAGAGAGTGCCGACAACAAGGAGGCTTACAGAATAAGCGGACGTAGCAGCAGCGGAAGAAGAAAAAAGAAGGGACAACACAAACGAAACTGCATGCGGAATAACAGCAAAGAAAACCAAACAAAATTTGGGCAACCGGACAAGGGCACACCTAACAACAGGTGAAAGTTAACGAACAGAGCAACCAAAAACCGGAACGGAGCACACGGGGCAAAATGAAAACAGCCACACAGTCAAGTACGGCAATAAAGCGAACAGAAGAGGGAACGAAAACAAGTGGGCAGGTGGAGAACATATAAAGTTGCAGTGAAAAAAGGAGAGAAAAGACAGAAACAGAAAAACATAAGTAATAATAAAAGAGAAGGTTGGACGGCGGAATATAGAAGGCAGGATCAGCGAACAGAGAGGCAAGTGGGACGGCGATTAGCTCGCGAAAGAGTGCAACACCCTTGGAAAGAAGGAAGTAGAAAGGCCCAGCAATAGCGAAACTAGGGCGGTATAGTGGAGATGCAACAGCACAACGCAGTCGCGCAGACAAAGAGAGATAGTAAACGCACGTCCAAGCGATAGAGGAAAGCAGCCTGGGAACGGCATGAGACGGAAACACATGGGGCGGGAAAGAGACAGAGGTTACACCAGGGTTCGAGATGTAGGAGCTCTTTGCAAAGAATGGAACACCGTAAGGGAACAGGGAAGGCGGGGTGTAGGGGAAGGCAAGCGAAGAGGCAGGGGCAACGGAAACGAGACATGGGCGAGAGAAGGGCACACAATGTCACGAGTGGGCCAAGTAGTGGGCGGACCTCAAGGGGTGGGAAAGTGCCACACTAGAAACACCAGCGATGCGAGGTAGAAACCCACGGATGGGCTTCTACAGGGAAGATGCAGGCTAAACGCGGAGCGCGCGAGAACAAACAACGGATCCAGCGACCCAGGCACAAGCGATGTCGAGAAGCGGAAACCCGAGCAGCACAATTTACAAGAAGGGCTAGAGAACCCGGGACAGAAATACAAGCAAATCGGAACGACCTACCAGTATAGGGGATACCTGAAAGAGAAAGAATACACAGCTTGGGATTAAATTAGTAACGAAGCGCCTCTTGAAGAAAGAGCAAGTCAATCCAGAGAAGTCGAGAACGATGCAGGTGCGCCGTGGTATTAGTACAAAAAAATAAACAATAAATAAAAAATCGGATGTGCAAAAAACCTAAAAAGAGAGGCTGAGCTGATACAGCCAAGCATAAAAAAGGAAACAAGAGACAAGCAACCGAAAACGAACCAAGCTAGGCGGCCAAAAGGAGAGAGGCATACCCCTCAACAGGACGATTTTGTCTTGTGACTTGTAGAGTAATAATTTAAATTATGTTTTGAAATATATTTATTTTAAAAACAAATACATTTTAATGAACAAATTAACAAAATATGGCACATAGCAAGAACTATATGAAGGAAAGAGATTTAATTTGAGAAAACACTGCACAAGCTAGTTTTCCATTTGTAGTTGTTATCAAATGTCTCACGCTATAAAAACAAGCAGTATAGTATCAAGCATGGCAGGATCACATCTACCCTGGTAACGATATTCCATTGTGTATATTTGTTGATGAAACTGCTAGCCTTGTTTACCACTTTTAGGGACATGTAGTCTCCAAGTTCTTTGTAATTAAGTAAAAGCTCATTAGTTAGCTTTTGTACAACAAAAAAGGTTGTTGACATTTTGGTACTAGTAACGGTTCGCAGAATTGTTGTTTTGATAGGTGGACGTTGCGAAAAAAAGCTTGAAAATATGGCATAGATGGGTAGGGTCAAGAGCTCACGGGTCTTACGTTTGTTTGGATTTTTTGAATTTTGTGCGTGCAGGCAATAGTTCTGAAGTTGTCAGAGCCGTAGCGTTGTTTTGGGTTTGTTGGAAATGAAAAAGGTGCGGCTGAAGTTGTGTTTGTTTTGTCTGTTCGTTGCGCGAGAAGTGGATGGCGGTATTGTTGCAGGGCATATGTGAGTAGGGGGGAAGGTGCACATGGTTTTGTACGGTTAGAGTGAATTTCTTGTAAGCAGTGCAGGTGTAGTTTTGAGGATGTTTTTCGGCTTAGAGACGAATTGTGAGAAAAAAAAGCTGGATTTTTGTGACGGAAGTGTGTTCTTTCGACTGATAGCAGGAGAAAATTATCTACGGTAAAAAAAAAAGAAGGTGGGTATCTGTGGCCGAGCTATGACAGAGCCGCTGGGAAAATTTTTGGATGGTTGAATGGCGGATGGAGGTTGGAGAAGAAAAATCTCAAGATATTTCACTGTTTCCAAAATTTGGAGATTTTTGGAAAGTGGAGAATGATGTTGGTATTTTGTTGTCTACGCGCATCGATGCAACAGTGAAAAAGTTCGGAAAACTGTGTGAGAGCAAGGAGGAGGAGTACGTATGTCTTTTGTAACTGATGGGATAGTATGTGGTTTGGTAGTAGTCAAGAAAAAATTTTTATTTTTTAAATTTTCCGAAAAAAAAGATTTTTGGGAAGATTTGTTGTCCATGGGACAGAGATCGCAAAACTGACGTGGTAGTAGGTAGCGAGAGAAGGAGCTATCTAAGCAAGAAAGTGTGTGAAGTGCTCCCCAGACTGGACATATGGCCCGAAATTTCATCCACGTTCGCACGAAAAGGAAGAGAAGTAATTATCACGAAAGTTATGTGCATTTCAAAAATCTAAAAAAAGGTGGGGTTTTGGAAATTGGAGGTATTGCTGGAGAACTAGAAATTTAGAAGAAATCAAAAAGGTATGCGGAGTGAACTTTTGGTTAGGTGAATGGATCGCATCGGTGATGGGCATATTTTCAAGTTTCGAAGGGTTCGGTGTGGTCGAGGAAGAAAGAAGTCTTGAAGTGTGGAGGTAGTGAAAAATGTGCAAAACATGGGGTTTGTGAAGAAGTAGCAGGATTGAAAATTCTAAAAGGAAGAGATCGCATCCGACAGAAAGAATCACGTCTAAAGGACTAGGGTGTTTAGAGGGCAAGATAAATAGCTACGAGGTTTGGTGTTAGTATGAGTCAGAGAATGAGCTGGAGAATTCCCAGATGTTGTGAATGTCCTGTGTGGTTGTATGGTGAGGGAGGGGGGGAAGTTGGGGCTTGAGTCCAAACGCGAAATATTGGATCGTGTCGCTTATTCTTCATGCTCCGTTAGTTTTCGTGCAATCGATGTTGGGTTTCAATTGTAGAAGGAGTTGAAGTCCACCGGCATGGCCGTCTGTATCACTTCTAGAGCGCACCTTGTGTCTTTGCGAACATCACGTCCCTGTCAGGTCACTCGGAACCCAGGTGTCTTGGCGAGCCGAAAATGACAGTATATTATCTGTCCCTAACTACACCTAGATGGAAAGCTGAATGTCTCTCCTGTAGAGTTTCCTACAGGTTATCCTTATCGTCGCTTGCCCCTTATATAAGGGTATCGTATAGCTGTGCTGGCTCCTGCGCAATTGCCCGTCGGAGACTTAACCCTCTAGTAGTGAATGCGTTTGTGTACACAAGTTGTCCAAATCCAATCAAGGTTAACCATCTCGCCTCGCGTCGGTGGTGCTTGATCAGGGTACGAGCGCGCGGGTAATTTGCATGGTATTCAGCTGCGCAGATTTACCGGTTCTTGTAACTGTTCTTGCCTCTACCGCATGTACCGTCCTGCGGCTGTGTCTAAGATGAACATCATCCCGAAATATGACCGTATGGGTCTTCGTTGGCACTGTCAAACCCACAGCACATTCACTATCGACCTTTTCATAGACTGCTAATGGATTAAGGCAGATTGTTCGATATTGTTCCTGGACCACACTGCGTAGTGCACTATTCATATTATCAGTGCATGTTTGTCGGTCAGAAGCACGCAATCCGCTATGTGCGGATGTATTCTAGTGCAGAGTTTCCCTTTAGTGATATATGAGTTATATATATAGTAATGATTAGGATGATGATAATGATATATGTATATATAGTAGTTGATATAAGGTATATCATATGATTAGTATATATAGTAATATAGTATATTAATAATATATATATAATATGCGTTATGAAAGTGTTTTTTAAGGCTTGATCAGAGTGGTCGAGTTGAGCGTATCAGTCATGGTGCAAGAGAGAGTGTCGTGGAAAATGGGTAACGGACTAAGATAAGTTGAACGGAGGGAAAGAAATGAACGGAGACGGTGTAGTTCTGTGCGTGTGACAGTGAAGAAAGAAGTACGAGTTGCGGTTTACTGCCGTTACTCGCGAAGAAAAACTGGAGTTCCGTAGTGGAACAGGAGGTAACGGGATCGTGGCGCCCACCGCGTGTGTGAGTATATATAATATATATGATAGGTATAGTATATATATATAAGTATATATGATATATATTATATATAGAGTATGTAGTAATATATATATATAGGTATGAGTAACACGAGTATATATATATAGTATAGTATATATGAAAAATGGATTTTATGAGTTTCAAGAAGATTATGTTACGAAGATTATGTTTAGTATCTAGATATGCATCCTACTCATTATCTCTATTGTATGTTTACCTAGATTTGCATTGGTTTTAGGTATAGTAATTTACCAATTTTTAATAAAACAGTTATGTGGCTAGAGTGGGCAAAAAATTTTAAAAATATACTCTAGAGTCCCGGACCGGGTCCACCCGGTGACCGGTTTTGTAGTTTTGGGCACTAAAAAATGGGTAATTTTTTTTTCAAAAAACAGTTCGTAATGGTTTGTTATGTGAGGGTGCCTGTATTGCACCTTAGAGGTTTACAAGGGGAAATAATTTGTTGTGACAATTGTTTTTCATGAATTCAGGACTGTAAAGGGTGTATAAGTCTAGTGTTTTGAGGTTCGAGTCCACGAGGAGGGAATATCTTCAGGTATGGTCTGCTGGATTGGTAAAGCCCAATTGTCAAAGCCAAGTAAGAAATTCCACTAAGAAAAAAGTCCCAAACGAGAAACGTTGAACAGGGAAAAAACAATTAGAATCATTCCCTTGGAGAAAGTGTTGTTAAGAAAAACAATGGAGCTGCATGTAATAGGGTCCACAAAGAAGGTTTAATAAGCTGGATAAAATCAATAGATATCTAATTCTCGAATCATGATCACCCCAATTATTCTTTTCTATAGCTTCGGAAGTTTTATCTGTTAATTTACTTTGGTCCAATTTTCAAGGGCTGTCCACAAGGTCATACCAATTTTCAGACGTTCGGGGACTAATTATGTCCGGACTTTTTGGTTGTGACTCAAGTTAGTCCCAAAATCTTGAGATCAGTTATGAGTTAATAACTCAAAATATGTGACAGAGCTGGGTTAAAGATTAAATGGTTGTCAAGAACAAAACACGAATTGAATTGGGATAAAAAAGTTTCGACATATAAAGTCGGCGACAGACGCCAGGTCCATGACAAGGCTGACCGTGTACAGGTCCCCCACGCTAGTCTTTGCCGCGCGGGCACTTAGAATGTTCGGCAATGTCAATGCAAATTGTTTGCAAGCCGTGGGTCAGCGTGGCAGGGGATGGTTGGGAATAGATGTCAACTTCATAGGTATATGAGAGAGGTAGTCGGCACTTCAACTTTGGTTTTTAGTTAAAGTTGCATAGCACTGTTGATTAAATCGACGTGTCGTTGTAAGGTAGTACTCAGAAACAACATGTTTTGTCGTCCACTAGAAATTTCACTTATTTTACTAGTCGTAAATCTGAAAATCGTAAATTTATGAATTTTTTCAGAAATTATTTGGTGTTTAGTACTTTTTTTTTGCTTTTCCTTTTTCAAATAATGTTTTATTTATGTGTGATGTTTTTTTTTCTACGTAACGTTATAATTATGTGTAGGAGCTATTATGGCCAAAAGCACTATTTACAGAGTTGGTTCATATGTATGTGTTTCAAATTTCTTAATGGTGCGGTGAGGGTACTGCGCAAGCGTAAGCTTAATTGGTGAAAGTGTAGCCCTCCTCATCATGCTAATTATTTCAAGCGAAAGTTGTGTGAAAAAAATCTGTGTCGTCAGGGGTGATGGTCCATGGGAAACATAGCACCTGAGTACTTTCCGTTCTAAATTCGATAAATAAGAACCGGCTATCAATACAATAGATATGTGGTTACCTTTCTTTCTGGTCAACTGGGGTCGACGGCAGCGAGTCGAACGAGCTGGGAAGTGTCTAATGAGGTGTTGGAGCATAGTAGGTTTCAGGTTTCATGAAGCTGTCACGAGAAACGGACGAAGGCGTGCCTAAGGACCGTAGACAGAATGCACCGCTAAACCGTTCGCATTGTAAGCAGGAGCTGTAGGGAATGTTGGAAGGGTGTGGAGATATGGTGTTCAAAATGATTCTTGCGGTCCGTCTCTACCGCTGGGCTCGACGTTGCAAGGAATTTGCTTTTTCGCTGGAGATTGATGCGAAGCGAGTTAGACAACGAGAGGTTCTGGTGGGTGGTCCTTGAGTCTACTTCAGTTTAGCGCTCTGTTGATTCAGCTGGCAGAGTGTGTGTACTGGTGCCTAATCAATGTGTAGACTGCGTGTTGGAACTGTTAAAAGTATTGGTGTTGAAGTACACTTTGTTCGAGCAAAAGCAGACAGAAAGAGAATGCCCGATGTTGGATGAGTCCATCGCAGAGAAGTGGCGATTTCATCAACAAGCTGGCTTTTTCTTGGTAAAAATGAGGAGGCGTGAAAGTTAGTTTCCCCAAAATGCGCGCGACGGTCATGTATTAATAGTAAATAGATTCATTACATGGTTGTCCGAGAGGACGGCGGAATTTTATTGGGCCATGAGCATAGTCTATCAAAGGAGCAGTAGGAGCGTGGTTCAAATTGAAGTGCTCTCGGTCATATCGATGGAGTTGCGTGAGTTGGGTGGCACTTTTAAGGCACATCACTTCATATTGATGAAACCGCACCTTTCGCCTGGCAATGTCTCTTTAGGATTGAAAGGGAGTGTGGAGAGGTTCTTTTAAGTAGTCTTTTTTAAGAATGGTCTAGGAAGATGGACCAAGAATCAGTACAGCCATGTAGCACTGGAATTTTTAAACTGGGCTGGCTGAGTCTCTTCATCCATTTCTCATTTAAGTGGTAATTTATCATGAGTCGACCGGTAAAGATTTTAAGATTCGGTTCAAAGTACCGAGATATCTGCGTTTGCCGCGACGGTTGGACTAATCGCTTGCGTAGCCGTTTGGCCAAGCTAATTGAGAGTCAGAGCGCCGAGGATCAGAGGAGAGGCAAAGAGAGTCACATCTGGGCGACATTTGGTTGTTCGTTGAAACTGACTGGGAGACGATGCCTCAATGGCTCGGACGCAGGAGTTCAAAATCAGTTGATTACATGCCAAAGATTATAGATAGGTCTTTGTACAATGTCTCTGTTGCTCGGTTAGTGAGTTGAGGATGCTCGCCTGGCGACCTATTGCAAGTATGGGTCAGGCAGGTCTTTCCTGCCGAAATGCGCGCAATAGGATAGAGTGATGAGTCGTGCTGTATTAGTATTCGCATGAGAGGATGTAGAATGTTGCTATCTAGGATGATCTTCTTTATGTAGCTGTTGGAAGAGAGTCAAGTGTGCCTAGATAAGTTTTTTAAGGCAGAAAATGAAGATGTCAGCTTTGTAATTTAAATTAATGCGTAGTTGTAGTTGAATATTTAAAAGGTCATCAAAGCAAAGCGAAGAATCTGAGCAGTTTAGCATTTGATTTAGAATAAGTTTAATCTAATATGGTGTCATTGAAAAATCTTGTATATTGGTAAGATAAAAGTATTACAGATTTGAAAGAAAAGCGAGGATAAGTGAAGTGAACAGTAAGGGAATGGAGTTTGTACAGTAAAAGAAACAAAGGTAAAGAGGGAGAGTAGAGAGTAACGTGATGAGAGTGAGATGGAGAACGCTAGCGGACCTCTCGTGTCAGGCAGTATAGAGAAGGGCAACCTACCACGTCCTTGTGATGGTGAGTTATTCGCATGTTCGTAAATGGTGAGGTGTTAGTGTCAGTTGTGCGGCTGAATTGAGTTATGTCGCGCATGTATTGAAGTGTGTTATTCAGGTTGTTTCGCAGAAAGTGAGTTTATTTAGTTGTGCCGGTGAATTCCATTTTTAAAAGATTTTCATAAGTATAGAAATTACTAAGGAGCCATCCAAAGACTTCGTGGAGCATGGGATTATTTGCGCGCAAGGTGATTTGGGCACAGACGGTTAATTCTGGCTTTTCTGATCAGTTTCGCTTTGCAGTCGATATTTTTGGCAGGAATGTTTTTTATGTCAATTCGTCGCACTAAAGGGAAGCTCGTCAGTCTGCGGATGAGTGAGTCTGGGTGTCGACCATATGAGAATAGTATAAGAAACGAGGACCATGTGTATAGAAGGAGTGACCTTCCTCCGGCAACTTCTGACCAGCTTCAAATCCTACATGTCACCCAAGAATGTCTTGTTGATGTCGATGATTCCTAAGGTCATTAAAATCAGGGAATGCCCACGTGCAGATAGGAGTGCGAAAGGCGGCGTCAGCAAGACCGACGATTAGTTTGTATCTGCGTTATGGGTACCTCCCTTGCTGTTCCAGCGCGAATCTGTTTTTGGTGGCACTGCATTGCCTTGCGTTATCGGTATTGTCCCCTGGCGAAGGTGTGGTTAAGTCTTGCCTGCTATTTAGAGTGCCCGCGTGCTGCGCCCACGCTGAGGGAATGTGCGGTTAGGCAACGGTCAGGGGTGGTTACTTTTCATTTATTGTTAATTTCTATTGTTTTCTTTAGTGTAATGTTTTTTTATTATGTTATGTTATTTATTTTTTTTCCCCCCTCCTTTTGAAAAGGCATTGCTCGTGAGTGGTATTAAGAGATGCTAAAAAAAAAATTTTTTTTTAAGCAGGAAATATGGCTAATTGTGCGAAGTCAAGATTTAGGTTAAGTTCTTCTAAGAGTACAGGCTAGACCGTGGCCATCCACTAAAACTCATGCGTTGTTGAGAGATGAAATCAATGGCATAAGTGATCAGTAATAAATTAAAGTGTGTCACGTCCTGGGTGAGAAGAAGGTGGTGTAAGACGTGGTGGACTGCCCATGCTCGAAGAGAGGCCAAGCTCTTGTGCGAGTCATGAACTCCATAAGTTCTGCTGAGCAGGCCATTAAAGTCATTGAATTATATATGCGTATGGGCGCTGACGCGGTTCGACGCCTCCTGGATCGTGAGATAAGCAAGCCAGCGAAGCCCCGAATGGTCTGAAGGGCGTCTACATGGGTAGTTCCATGGGAAAGGTGCTTGAATCAGGATCGTAGATCCGGGAAAAGCCTAATAGACAGAGGAGTGGTACTAAGGGGCAGGGCTTCTTTCAGGCTCATCAAAGAGGCCTGGTTGATAGCTGCTGGAGCGTCCATTGGTATGTCCTGGTCCTCCAAGTTGTGTGGATGATAGAGGTTATGTATGTTGTAGGGGGATGGGCCGGATGTCCGGGAAGCTATCCGGTAGTCCGCCCCTAGGTCGGCAGAGGTTTTTGACTAGTCCGGGTATCGCGCCGGGATAGTCATGTGCTGGGATCCGGGCGGATAGCCGGATAGAAGTGGTACTGTCCTGGTAGGTTCTTGGCCTCGTTGGCGGAAATAGTTGCAAAAGAATGTTGAAAATTTTATTATATAGTATAGTATATATAGTATAGTATATACTAATTAGTGAGATAGTATATAGTAGTATGTAGATATATAGTATTACGTATATATATAGTAGTATAGTAGATATAGCTTGTTTAGACTTTTCAATGTTGGGGTACGCATGTTATAGTTGATTCTTAGTTCATGCATTTATAGGATGTTTAGCTGTAGAGGACAATACATTTTAGTCTGAGAATTTGGGTGGCAACGAGCGTTTCAGAAATTATATTCATTATAACTGATGCTTCAAAATTTGTAATAGGAAAGAAAGAAGAATAAATTGTTGGAATTTGACTTAGATTTTTTTATTCAGGCATTTAAGCCTTTAAGTTTGTTTTGTTGAATGGCTATTGGAGCTTAGTGTTGAGTGCAGAAGAACTTTAATAAAAAGTATGCTGAATGCGAAAAAATACGATTTTTCCGGTGTTGCTGGCCCAGAGGTACGAGATGGCCGAACGGTGAAAAAATTTGTAGACGTATATTGTTGGCAATTCCACTGGAATGTCCTGCAATTGTTTTTTGGTGAAGTCCTTTAATGTGGCGGAATTGTGGAATGATAGTAGGCATGTGCCGGCTAACTGCAAATTCGCAACGTTTGTTCAAGATTATCCTGAGAGTCGCAGATTACGACAATTTATTTTGGGTATTGTCCGGCAAAGTTGGGGACTTAAGATTGCGGAAGCGGAGCAACCTGCTGATACATAGTGAATATATAGTATAGTATATATAATATATAAGTATAATATAGTGATATAATATATATACTAGTATATATATATTATTAATATATATATATATATATAGTAGTATATAGTATATGTATTATGGGTGTGCTGCGACGAGTTATGTGGTGGGCAGCGGGTGTGATGCACCGGTACGGGAGATGTGTTTCTAAGTATGAAGAAGTGTGGTGTAGGAATGATAAGCGAAGTTAGTTGGTAAGTTCGATGTAAGGGAGGAAGGTAGTGTTTGACGGTTGGGTGTGCTGCGCTGCACAAGTTCGAAAACCGCGCACCAAACATGCGAAGATGTGCCGAATGGGATGATGATGAAGTTTTTGTATAGCGTGTCTGTGAAGTGCAGCGAATTGAAAGAAGAGAGGGCGGGCTCTTCTGCGACGGAATTCTTCTGAGTACGGTTTTCGTGTTCCCAACGGCAAATGTACCGGCATAAACAACGTAGGAGCGTCATGCCGTAGACACCGATGGTGCCTGCAGAAAGGCCGAAAGCATGTGGCATGATGAAAATATGATTAGGTTAGAATTCAAGGTAGCAAGTGAGGTCTATGGATAGGTTGAATGTAAAAAATAGCTGCGGATAGCAGGGCTAACAAAGGAGTTAAATTAAAGTGGATACCTAAGTGCGAATACCTTTTTAGTTTATTTACAATGTTGGATTGATGTAGATATGTAGGCCTATAGATAGCGGCCAATGTGAATGTGTACACGCACTAACAGATTCATGATGGGGGTTATGTCATAGACCTCAAGATTAATGCGGTAATAAAGGAGTAGTGGAACGCGTGATAGCTTCAGAGTGGGTTTGGTGTTAGGATCGAGCATACATGGTTGGAAAGCAGTGCGCACGTGGAACCGGTATACGGCAGGCGAAAAGCGTGACATGGTGTGGAGGGTGTACTTACGCAGCAAACGAGGGAATGCTCGCGGGAAGCTGCTGCAGAAATAGTGGAAACAAGCGGTTATCCCCACATCGACAACCGGCGAGCCACGATAGCGATTGCCAGTAGAGGTTTCAAGGATGGTCAAAGGTAGCATGGGGGGTCGATAGTTCTACCGTCCCTCATGGCACATACGTGTCGCGAGTGGTCCGACGATTCGGAGCGTCGAACAGAGCCGTTAACTGGTGGTGGAGTCCGGCATGAGGGTCAAATGGCAGTCGCGACAACTGGCGCTCGAGAGCTAGCGCGCGAGGGCACGAGCCTGTAAGGGTTCGAGGATCTGTGGAGGAGAAATATCGAAGGACAACAGCAGTAACGACGGAGGTGGATTCTAGGGTGAGGTTGCCATAGCAGGAGCAAGAGTGTGTATGCCGCGATTGCGAGGCGCATCAATAATTAGTCGCATGACCAGATGTGATTGCATCGGTGAAAGACGAGAAAAGAGGCAGCTGGGATTCCTGGCTTGTCAATTGATGTGCCTTGGCATACTGGATGTTTGCGATCTGAGGCGGACGGAGTACGACTCGGGCTCGGGAACTTATTGAAAATTGATCCTTATGGAGCGCGATGATCGTCATCGCTGTGAGGAAGCCAGAGTAGAGTAGGCTATGTATACAGAGGGTGGAGACTGTCTGAGACATGTGGGCCGGAAACAAACCGCCATAGTAGACAGTTCACGGTAAGCCATCACCCGAACGGTTGCCTCAGTACGGCCGAGGTCAAGGCGGTTTGTGTGGTGTACGTTCAATAGTGTAGGGATTAGTCGGGCCTTAGTTCTTGGCGAAGGGAAATTTTGACAGGACAGGGGCGTTACCTCCATTGTGCCTGGCAGGACCGTCCTTGGTTGACCTCCTGAGTGGGATGAGTACTTTAAGATCGACAGACGAAGGAAGTATAGGTTACTGAGACTATGATGGTCCCAGTAACAGTAGAGCGAGCTATAGTGACGACCTATGCGCCGTGCGACAGAACGCTATTCGGGAAAGATGGAGTTCGGAAGGATCTGGTCCATTTCGCATGGCCTTGCGCTGTCACTCCGACTTAAAGCAGCCAGCTGGCTACGTTTGCTGTGGGGGGTATCTCAAACATACCGATGTAGCTGGGTTTTAATTGTGACCCAATAAGCCTCGCCCGGATGATCTGGTCGGCCGTGCGAATAGGACCAAGCGCCATGTAAGGGGAGAGTCAAACCGACGTCGGCCTGGGCGTGCATGGGCATGCAGTGAAACCTGGGGCGGCCGAGAGGACGGTGGAGGTATTGTACGGTATTATATGATTAACACAATTGAAAAGGTATTAAAATGTAAATTTAAATTATAATTATTAAAAAAAAGAAAAAGAAAAGTTACCTTGAATGCATTAAGACATTCCTCATGGCTGTGGGAAATAAGAGCCAGTAAGACATGCTGATTTGAAGGTTGCTCTTGAAAGATTCCACACTGGAGACTCTCTTTGCATTCAAGGATGATTTGGAAGGACCTTTGGGGGATTGGAAGAGTTCATATATAATGGCTCATTAAGGAGATAAATAGGAAAGTCTTTAAAACGGTAAAAAAAAAAAGTGATGAAAAAAGATACATAGAATAAAAGATCTAGATGCCCGATGTTAGCATGAGAATACGAAAAAAAAAAAAAAAAGAAATAAAAGAGATATATATATATATATATATATATATATATATATATATATATATATATATATATATATATATATATATATATATATATATATATATATATATATATATATATATATATATATATATATATATATATATAAATATAAATATATATATATATATATATATATAACTATCAAACCATCTCCCACGTGGTGTTTTCATCCTGTTAGCTGGATCAGCCTTTCCTTCCTTCCTTCTGGCCTCGAAACTCTTGATCCTAGAGCACTCTAGAAAACTATTTCGGGCGCAATGGTTTCCGATGATACTCCTTGAGTTATAAAACTCTCCGACAGGGTTTCCATCCTTTCAGTGGAACCGGCATCTTCTTCCATTTGGCCTCGAAACTCTTGATCATGTTTCTCGGCGCATAAATTTTCAAAGTTGGTCCAAGAGTTGTACAAGCAAAAAAGTAAAGGGCCGGGTTGCTAGCCCTGTCGCCATATATATATATATATATATATATATATATATATATATATAGAAATATATATATATATATATATATATATATATATATATATATATATATATATATATATATATATATATATATATATATATATATATATATATATATATATATATATATATAGATATATATATATATATATATATATATATATATATATATATATATATATATATATATATATATATATATATATATATATATATATATATATATATATATATATATATATATATATATATATATTACATTCATGGGGAGAGAAGTAGCGCACCCGAATCTATGAGATTACCCCATTAAGCATTTATGGTGCGCTAGAGTATACACTATAACACTCCAATGCTTGATGGTTTGCCGTTCTTCCCGCTCATTTTACACACACTTACTACACAGGAGTAGACTCTCCACTAATTACACATTATGGACACTACTACACAACATTTCCTTCAAAAAATTAATTGAAAAGGCAGAGACACAACTGGCCTCGGAGAAACCAAGAGGATTTGCTTAAAAAGATAGCCCCTCATCCACCCCTTCCCATCACCCCTTGGGAGTTGAGGTTTTCCGGTGGTGGTGTTAGTCCTGTCACAGAATTGCAGGCCTGTTCTGGGGCAGGTCTTCTTTTCTCATTAATTTCCGCATCCTTCGCGGCCTTTTCACTAATCTCCACTTTGTCGAACACCACCTCTCTTCTTTCAGACATCATCTCTTGTTATTAACAGAAGCACAGGTTCTTGAGTGCTCTGACGGCAAACCCTGCTATGCTCTTTCCTACTGTCTATATCCTCAATTTTCAGTCAAAGGCAGATGTTGCACATATTTAGGCAGCGATGTAATTTGTTTTCGTGTTTCTAATCTGAAGTCTTCTAAATTTTTTACTTCATGTCTTAAGCTCTCAAGTAAATCTACAAATAAATTCATCTGTTCTATCTGTTCATCGCCTAAATCTACTGACAATCCTAAATTCTATGACTAATAATAATTTAACATTCTCATTTCTCCTTTCTCAGAAATCATCATTTTGGGCGATTTCAATGTTCCCCACCGCCAATGGCTTTCTTCTGGTTCTCAAGATACAGCTAGTAAACTTGCATACCATTCCTCTATCCTCCAGAATGATCTTCACCAGTTGGTGCAGCTCACTACTCGTATCCCTGATCGTCCTGGTGATGAGTCCAACATTCTACAATTTTTCTCAACTTCCAATCCATTTCCTTATTGCTAAACTATTTTCTCCTCTTTATTCCTTTTGATTACCTTATCTCTGTATCCTCTTCTATCTCTTCATGTCTTCCGCAGAACAGACAGACCCCCGTCTACAGCAGGGAAACGGTTTTGGCACTTTTGTGCCAAATTGGTCGGACTTGCGGTCTTACTTCTCTGATCTCCCATGGAATGGCTACTGCTTCGTTGGAAAGGGTCTCTCGGAGTGTGCAGAATGCGTAACCAAGGTAATTATCTCTGACACGGAGGCACACATTCCTCATTCTTTCTCTTCAACTAAAATTAATAAACCTTGGCTTAACTCTGCTAGTTCTCGTGATATTCGCCTCACAGACGCTGCCTTCAGGAATTAATGTATTCATCAAACTCTAGAAACTCATGCTATTTATATTTCATCCCAGAATCGTACAAAATCTACTCTCCGTGACACTAAAAGCTCTTTTCTTTATAGAAAATGCAATAGTCTTACTGGTTCCTCTTCCACTAGCTATTTCTAGCTTTTTTGCAAAAAATGTCAACTCTAATTGCTTCTTCCTCTTTCCCTTCTCTAGTATCTTACGATGGTACAACTGCCATCTTACATTCTGCTAAGGCCGAACTCTTCACTCAAACCTTTGCTTCTAACATCACTCTTGACGAAACCCAAGTTATTCCTCCTTCTCCGCCCATCCAACACATTTACGCCCAACATCGTAATTTCCTCAAATGATGTTTTTCTGCTCCCTCTCTCTGGGCTTAACACTAAAAAGGTGTATGGTCCTGAAGGTACTCCTCCTGTGTTTCTTTAAACTTGTGCTTCCTAGCTTGCTTCCTGCCTTGGTAAACTGTTTCGTCTTTGTTTTTCCACTTCGACCTTCACTTCATGCTGGAAACTTACACTCATTCAACCTGTGCCGAAAAGGGGACTTCTCTCAACCCTCAAACTATTGCACTATCGCTCTAACTTCTGTTATTTCTAATGTTTTCGAATCTATTTTCAACAAAGATGTGGAAACATCTTAATTCTTCTAATCTAATCTCTGATCGCCAGTATGACCTTCGTAAGAAATACTTCACTGGAGATCCTCTTTCTCTTCTCTCTGATTTTTGGTCCTTTGCTATTCGACATTTTGGTGAATCTTTTGTTGTGGCGCTTGATAAATCGAAAAGATTCGATAGTGTGGCACAAAGCTTTGATTTCTAAACTTCAATCTTGCGATATCTTTCCTTCTCTCTGATTTCTTTTCCGGTCATTCTATAGCTGCAGTTGTAGACGGCCACCGTTCATCCTTTAATTTTATTAATAGTGGTGTTCCTCAAGGTTGCCATCTCCTCAACTCTTTTATACTTTTCATTAATGACCTCTCTATCACTTCATCTCCTATCCACTCCTATACCGATAACTCCACCCTTCATTACACCTTCAAATCTAGGAGTCGACTCACTTAATAGCAATTATCGCATGCCAGGATAGCGGCCTTGGAGCAGCTGACCTCTGATCTTTTTCGATTCTCTAATTAGGGCAAAGAAAACATGGCAATTTTCAATGTCTTCAAAAGTACAGTTTCTTCATCTATCTACTTGACATAATCATCCACACAACTATATCTTCTTCGAAAAAAACAACAACTCCAGAAACCTTCCTCTGTTTTTAATATTCTTGGCTTTTCCTTTTCTCCTGACCTTAATTAAAAGGATCACATTGCTTCTCTTTCTAAACAAGCTTCTAATACACTTGCCTCTATAGAACAGTTTAACCAATCGATTATCATCCATCTTACAAATGACCAAACCACAATAATACAATCTCATTTACTTTTCATTACAAATGCGTTCATTTTTCATTTTATCAATTTTTCGCTATACCTTAACACCGTCAACAACATACCTTCATGCAAAACCCTTTCCCACTCAAGACTAAGTCCCCTTGCATTCACCAAAAATTCAAATGCATCAACCACCTTTCTACCACTCAACTTTTCTACTACACTTTGCATCATCCGTTCCATTTTCAACCAACTTATAGTCTAAACATTTAAACTCACAAACTTGTTCCAGTTGTCCGTCATCAAACATAATTTCACACTTCGAACTCTCCTCAAATACCACCATCACCTTGCTCATATCCACATTTATTTTCAGACTTCTGAATTTACATACCCAACTAAACCACTCTACCAATCTTCTAAAACTTATCTCAGGTTTGCAACATAAAATCAAATCATCTGCACACAATAAGTAGGGTACACTCAACTCTCTAATATTTTCCGTCAGTCTAACACCCTCCCCTTCCAACCCTACCTTAAATTCTTTAATTACTCCACCCATATATAAATTACATAGCCATGAAGACATAATATCCCAGCCACACTCCACTATGAACATTAAACCACTCACTCTCCATTCCATTCATGCTTACACACGCTTCAATATCAACATGCTTTCAGTTCCATTCAGAAGCCTATCAAAAATATCACAGGTGATATTGTCGCTCGTGCTGTCAGGTTATGTCAAGTGCTTGGTCTCTTCTATGTTATTTTAATATTTTATTACGTCTGTTCAAATTTTTTTTAGATGTCCACTCATTAAAATTTAATGTGATCTAGTGTTGTTTTAATTAATGCATTTTAGGGTATTTTTGTGTTTTTTGCTTGCCTAATGATTTTAGTAACTACTGAATTATATATAAAAAATGAGAATTTCCGCAGAAACTTTTGCCATCCTGAATTTTTAGGATGTTATAATTTTATTTTTTACTTTTTAAATTTTTTAAGATATTAGATCCATTTTTATTAATATAAGGTGATAAAATTTATTTTTTTGCTTTTAATGCAGGTTATCATCATGTTAGGGCACTTTTATTTTGGGTTTTAGTTTTAACATTAGTTCTAGTTATGTTGTGTGTAAACTAGCGCCTGAGGGGGCTTGCATATGTGTAGGTGTGTGTGTGGGGGGGGGAGGGTTGAATGGCTGGACTGAGTGGAAGTTGGGCTGGGCGTGGACGGGGTTTCACCAACGTTCGTGGCCTAGACGCTATCTTCGAATATCTGAAGTATCACCTCTCTAACTCTCATTCTAACCTCTTACTTCTGCCTGAGACCCAGCTATCCAGGGGATTCTTTCTCTAATAAACTTAATATATCTAACTAAAACTTTTTTCAGAATTTCCAACTAAGTTGTGGAATCTGTGCCTGTATAAACATTAACACTCCTGTAACACGTCTCGAAAACCTTTAGTCTCCTAACTTTGATATTCTATGGCTTAAGATCTTTCTTCCAACAACTACTATTATCTTGTGTTCTGCTACTGCTCTTCTAATAGAACAGACTTTCCAGCTCTTTTTGAATATTTTACTGCTTTTCAGGAGTCTGTTACTACTTCTCATCCAAATGCCAAGGTCTACTTAGGGACTTCAACGTACACCACACTGAATGGTTGGGCTACTCTCTTACTGATAAAGGTGGGAAGGAGGTCAAAACATTGTTTCTGAACGATCTGGAATAGCTTATTTAGGAACCTGCATACATCCTAGATCGCCCTAACTAATTCTTGAACACTGACTTATGGCTCATCACTATTCCTTCTCGTTACAAATGCACAATTTTTCCTTCTATCGGTAACTTTTAATTATAACACTTTCTCTCCAGCAGCTCAACGAGGTCCTAAACGTATTTTCTGTCACTTTAATAAGGCTAATCGGGGGAAATGCGTCGCTTCTTTGCTACCTACCCTTGGTGTGAATCCTATTTTGATTCGGAGGACGCTTCGATCACTGCTGAAAAGATAGGGACCATGATCACCGATGGGATGATCAAGTTTATTCCATCTTCAACTAAATCTTTTTCTCCTCAAAATCTGTGGTTCGATGTCACTTTTCATCGTGTCATTCAAGATAGAGGCAATGCATACCGGAATTGAAAACTTTCGCTCTCCTATCAATCTTGCTAATTTTTGTTTAACTCGAAATCGTTGCAAGGATATTTTTTGACGGGCTAGGCATGTTTTAACCAAAAGGAAATGCTCTGAGTTACTTGGTTCTCCTACTTATAAAAAAAGTTCTGACCTCTTGCCAGAAACATTAATAATTTCTGTATATCTGCCTTTCCTCTTCTATTCCCTCTGATGGATCTGTAGCTAATACTCCTTCTAAAAAGGATAATCTCTTCAGCTTCTTTTTCATCTAATTCCACCTTGGACGAATCTGGCATCTCTCCTCCTATTCCTTCTCCTCTCATTTGTCCCATGGCTCAACCTGTGACTACACCTGACCGAGTGCATTAGAACCTGAGATCTATGAACGTCAGGAAGGCTAGTGCCCCGGATGGCATTCTTCCCGGTATTTTGAGAGAGTGTGCTTCAGAGAGCTGGCCTCTGTCCTCGTTCAACTCTACTCTCTATGCCTTAATGCTAATACTTACTTTTCCTCATTGCTGGAAGCGTTCATATGTTCAAAAGATCCCGAAGAAGGGTATCCGCTGTGATCTCTCTAACTATCGTCCTACAGATCTAACTTGTATTCTGCCTAAAACCTTTAAAACTATCCTTAACTCTCACTTTATGGATAATCTGCAGTCTCATTCACTTCTTTCAGATCATCAGTATGGCTTTCGACGCTCGATATCAACTGGTGACATAGTTTCCTATCTAACATATCTTTGGTCTTCTGCCCTTAGGGACTATGGAGAGTCTTGTGTGATGGCGCTTAACATTTTGAACTCTCTAAGCTCCCTTTCTTTGGGTTTCCTCCCTCTCTTTGGTTATTCATGCTCAGTTTTGACTCAGACAACTCAATATCATCAATTGTAGATGAAGTGACCTTTCTTCCTTTCCTGTTAATAGTGGTTCTCCACATGGTTCTGCTTTATTTTCAACTTTATTCTTACTTTTCATTGACGATCTTCTTAGCTACACTTCCAACTCTGATCATTCTTATGCTGATGACTCAACTCTCCATTCTTCAACACATTTCAAATCTGCTCACTCTTTTGCATCTAGAATTGCTTCTCTACTTCAGCTTTCCGAAGCTATTCTTACCAATATGGATGGTATATTCCGGTGAGGTCGCTTTCGTCTTGTGAAATTCAACTTTTAAAAACTCTAACTTCTTCAAATCCCCCATTCAAAAACACCTCCTAACTTTCCTATCTCCTTTGAAGGCTCTCCCGTCTCACCTGTAGACAACATAAACATTCTTGCTCTGAACATAAACAATAAACTATCTTGGAAACCTCTTACCACAATAAGCTAAAATGGCTTCAAAAAAAACTCTGAGTCCTGTTCAGGTTGTGGGAATATTTTACTTCCGAACACTTATTCTAATTATACAAGGATCGTATCAGCCCTTGTGTGAAGGACTGTTCGTACAATTGGTGGGGCTCAGGTTCCACCATTCTTTTGGACAGAATTGAGCCTTAGTCTCAAAGACTAATAAACTGTCCCCTACTTTCAAACTCCCTTTACCCTTTGTCTCTGCGAGGTGACGTTGGTGGACTATCTCTTTCTTATAGGTATTACAACGGCAGGTGCTCGAGGTAGTTGGCCTCGAGCATTTCACCTTCATTGCGTCTCATTCGTAGTATAAGGGGTGCCCTGCTTTCTCATAAATTCTGTGTGAATATTCAAATTGGGAACTCTATGCTTGTTCGTTGTGCTGCCTCATTTTCAGCCACCTCTCTTCTGTGAAACTCCTTGCCTTCATTTGTTTTTCCTGCTACATTTAATTTCCCTCTTTCTAAGTCTAAGGCGTTCGTCTACGCTCACCTCAGAGATTTTTGTTAAGCTTAGGGTTAGGTGGGTTTTCCTTTGTTTTTTGTTTTTCATTTTTATATTTTTGTCACCCTCTTGGAAAAAGCTCTGACCGTGAGTGGTGATTACTTATGAAATATATATATATATATATATATATATATATATATATATATATATATATATATATATATATATATATATATATATATATATATTATATATATATATATATATATATATATATATATGCCACAGAGCTTCCGTATTAATCCTGTCATACGCCTGTTGAAGTTCATAAACAAATACAGTCTTCTTTTCTCTCTTATTTGCTTTCGCTGTAAAAATTTGACCTACACATCCCCTACCACTTCTAAATGCACCTTTTTCTTCATCAATCAGCCTCTTAGTCACTCGACGTACTCTTTCAACTAAAATGCCAAATATATCTTCCCTACACCACTCATCGAACAAATTTCCCTATAGTTTCAATAGTTCTATTGATCTCTCTTACACTTATATAAGGATACCATCAATGCTCTCCTTCAATCCTCCATAACTACATCTTCCACAAATTTCTAACCCCAAAATACCTACTTCTTACACCGTTAAACCCACAAACAACATACACAATCACTTCTTCATCACTACCAATATTATGCAGATTCTCGAAATTCTAACTCCACACTCTTCACATCTTTCCCATCAGTTACAAAAGCACTATCCTTATTCATTATTCTATAATTATTTCTCGTACTCTCTCTCTCTTTCTTAACCTTTTACGCTTCCTTCCAGAACAGGTTACTATTTCCTTGTAGGTCCCCATTCATCCCTCTACCAAACTGCTCATTTGCATCATTTTTGCTCCTACGTAAGCAACTTTTAGATTTCCTCATTTATTCCAAAATTTCATCATTGGCTTTTAATCCATTCAAATACGCATCTCTCTTACTTTTCAACACTTTCATCACCTCGTCGCGTCGTTCCTCCATTCACTAGTGAAATTCTTTCTTACTACTTTAAAACACCCTCATACTGCTCTTTCACTGCAAATAAACGCTTCCTTCATTTACGTCCAGATTTACTCAGTATCATCAGGTTTCCATTCAACCGACTTCTCTACAAGTCTACTCACATACTTATAATTATAATCTAGTTCTCCTAACCTCTCCCTTCTAATTCTCCCCACTTCCTTTTTTTATTTCCTCTGCATTAATCCCCCACTAATTTAATCTTACATAAAACTACAATGATCTGATATTCCAGTCCCCGACCCCCTCACTGATTTAACATACAGCACATGCTTCAATATCTCCTTCATCAACACAAAATCAATCATACTTTTCACTTCAACACCATATCTTCCCTTTACACTCTTGTATACTTATGGATAATCTTATTTTCGAAAAATAGGTTTCTCATGCACACTTTCACAGAACAAAAATCAATCACCTTCCAACCATTCTCATTCTCTCCTGCTAACCCAAAGGCACTTATTATCCCATCCCACTTTCGATCACCTATCCACCCATTAAAGTCACCCAACACAACAACTATAAAGCCCCCACTCACTCCGCCCATCATTCAGATCATTTCAGAAAGTTTGACCCTCCTTAATATCCGCCTCAGATAGACCACACTGGCACCACACACACCTTCTCAAACTTAAATTTAGCCATTAATATTCTAGCACTCTCACAATCAAAATCCACCATAGCTCTATGCCAAGATCACTCATCAGAATCGCAACTCCTCCTCCTCTCCCACTATCAATTCTTTCCACTCTAGTATACACACATTTTATCCCACACAATTCTTTTAATTTTCGTTTCAGTTACAGCAAACTCAATCAAATTCACCTTTCCTAAATTTACCGATTACCTCCCACAACTTCTCCTCACCATTTATTACTCTAACAATCCATGCACCCAAATGTTTCATACAGATTCGTCGATAGATACAAGGTTGCTCACGACTGGTCTGAGGCATGTATTAGCATCCCTAGAGCTTTAATACGCGATAGCAAGTTCCAAGCTACCAAGGCCCTTTCAATCGCCTGCTACGACAAGACGACACGTAAGACATTTAGTGAGGGAATCATTTTCCCCCCCTCCCCCATAGGAATATCTTTTAATTCCCTCTTACGACACGCAGAGAATACGTTATGGGAATTTTTTCTCCTCGCAAATATATATATATATATATATATATATATATTTATATATATATATATATATAGCGGCGTAATGAAAAACGCGAAAGCGCTCTACGATAAAAATGCGAAACACAAACACCAAATTGAAACTGAACGAAGGCACGC
>JABUQX010136490.1:0-22500 GCA_015478945.1 Trachelipus rathkii
ATGAAATTAAAAAAGGGAACTAAGTATCTCACATGTAAAAGGCGCTGGTGCATACATTCTTTTATGTCTCCAACATCTCATATATATTATAAAATTAATACATATTAAACTTGAATGATAGCATCCTAAATCTCTAACTGAGAATATACAAAACACTAATTATATCGAGAGATGAGTAATATATCATAATAATAATTATATATAAGTAATATATAATATTATGGGTATCATGCTGAGGCTCAAAATTTAACGAATGTGGATGGATATTTATTATATATATTAATTTAAATAAAAATATATAATATCTATAAATATTATTAACGTTATAAGAGTAAATATTTCTAGCAGTTGTGGAAAATATAAGAACCATTTGTTAAAAGATTATCTTAACCTCAACATTATCAACCAATGATCTTAACACATATTTAGCAATCTCCAATATTAATATACAAAATGACGAAAGACCGCATCTTACCCACTTTCCCAGTTAGTTGAACTTGTCTAATAATGAGACTTCTGAAAATATAACGAAAGTTACATTTGAATAATAATCATCAGATATTGATGATTCAGAGAGAAAACCAAGTTTAGAACAAACTTTGATACAAATTATATATAGAGTGAGATAAACCAATCAATTTAAAACTAACTTAATAAATAATTGAATGATCTTAAGAATTATTTAGTTATCTAACTATAAATTTATATATTATTATTCAAATCAATTAAATGACCGGTATAATAATAGAATAATCAATAATAATAATAGATAATTATCTAATAAGATATATAATAAGATATAAATAAATATAAATAATATAATATATCATCACCATAATAATACATAATATACTAATTAATAATAATAAAGTGAATGAAATATAAAAGTTAAGAGAGATCGATAATGAAATGTAGGAATAAATTAAGTCATATAGTCGATGCCGATGAAATAATGAGTAAAGCGAAAAGGATTTTACAACAAAATTCAGGCTCTTTAAACCCTTAAAAGTAATTTTTGTCACTTTAAATAAATAGATATAATGAAGATAATTCAATATGATATCAGAGAAAGATATAATATAAATATGTTATGTATTCATAATAATAGATAGATGAGCATTAGAATAGATAAGTTAAGTAATAATAGATTAGATTTGTAAAACACATTTAATTCGCACAAATCGAATATTAATAAGATAATTATATTAAAATATAATATATATCTCTATGTGATAGAATTTAATTCTCGCATATAAGAAGATCATATAGATTATGAGTCACGCTTACTATGATTAATAGTTATAAAAATGATTTAATCATATAAATATTCAATATATATTTAAAATATATGTTGTTTTGATGTTTTAATTACTCTTTCATTCGTGAAAATACGGAGGTTCAGGGTTAATATATTACTTCCCATTTTAACCCAATTGAGATATATACCTTGATTTTTATAATATATAAATACTTAATTATTAAAGAGTAACATAACTTCTATTGAGTATATAATAATATTAATAATAAATATAAATTAATATAATATATTAATAATCATAATATATTGAACAAAATTGTAAATTATTTTAATGATAATGTTTAAGTTATAACATTCAAACATAAAATAAAATATCTAATAATTAAATTCATATTTAATATATTTAATTAATAATAATAATAATATTATTAATAAATATATTAAATTAAAATAATTAAATTATCATTATACTCATATTATTAATAATAAATAGATATATATATATAATATATAATTAATATAAATAAATATAATAATTAATATTAAATAATAATAATAATATAATCTTATAATAATTATATAAATATATATTATAATATAATATAAATAAAATAATTAAAATTAATATTATATATAATATAAATAATAATAATATATAAATGTATAAATATTCCATAAACCGAAACATATATATATAAATTAATTTTAATGTAAATTTATAAATAATTAATAATAATTAATAAATAATTATAATGATAATATTTAATATTATATTAAATATTAATTAATTAATATATAATAATCAATTATAATATAAATTAATATATTATTAATTATAAATATAATAAATATATATATAATAATTAAATATATTAAAATAATATAATAATCAATTAAATATAATAATGTAAATAGTAATTAAATAATAGAATTAATATATATAATTAACTTTAATTATTAATTTTTACACTAATAAAAAATTATATCAAGGTTATATTGAAATAATTGTATTAGGGCATAATTATAAAGGTAATAAAAAGTATGATTATATTATAGGATGATTAGATCTATATATTTTAATAAAAAGGAATATAACAGAAAGAAACGAAAAATCATAGACACTGTTGAGATAAAGTATACAATAGAATATTATTAATTTATATACTATAATATCAGTAGCTCCCTGTCTTTCTCTTTTATACATTTCGTCTATCAATGTTAGGTGTCTGTATACTATGATAACAGTGTGTTCTGATTGTATGTGGTGTGTTTTACTTTGTTTGTTATTTACACTGTCTGCTGATAAGTACTGTGAGTGGCACTCTAGTCCAGTCTGTCATTAAATTAACGATCTTAGGTCATCGCGTTTATATAACTTGATGCGTTATACTCGCTATTGACTTTAATATTAAGTCCATTACAGCTTACACTATACAATCTATACATCCATCATTATATTCCTTACATATGTTAGATTTGTTATGTTCTTAGTTAATATAATATCATTTTTATTTAACCAGTTGTATTTGTTGCAGTTTTCTTACTTTCGATAATTGAGAGTGTCAGTAGAGAATAACAATCGCTCAAACTCTCAGTGATCCACTATTCTCAAACAGTATTACTCACTTAAAGTGGAGTTCATCTTCACGCATTAATAAAGTATTCGGTATATTACTCACTCTTAACCTTACCAATATAATCAGACTCGTATGTATTATCCACAGTATTATCATCTCGTTTAACTTTAAGTAGGCTAATGGACGTGGTCATTAATTATTATTAATTATTAATTATTATTATGTTATCATTATATAATAAATTTATTACGTAAGTTTTATACTTAATGTATGAAGTTATTTTTGTTTAATAATTACGTTGTTTACCTTTATCTTTAGAGAAATTTAAAATGAGCATTGAATTTGACCGAGGATTCGTGATTAAAAATTTCTTGTATTAAAGCGGAGACGTTCTCTCGTATAGTCACTCTCCCAAATCACGTTTTCCATAAAACTAACCGCTTACTTTACTTCACATTATTCTGGTAGATTCTTAAGAGTGGGATATAATCTATTGGACGATATGTTTTATTCCTAACGATAAATAATAATGGAGTATATATTAATTCATATATATACCTAGTTTAGATTGTTTAATATTAATGTTCTGGTAGAGAGTATAATCGATAATTTCCACCTTTTAGTATTCATTTTCTAATTGCTGTGAGTATACTACTCATAATTATATGGTAAATCCTTATTGGTTGTGATTATTATAATCATATTTTACACTCCTTAATTCGAATTTATAATGAACTGTAAAGACATTAGAAGAAGGAGAGAGTAGTTGACAATTTTAGAGATACCTTATAGATTTAAATTTCGATTGTATGTGGTGAAAGGTATATCTATCTCTAGGGAGTTTGACTCTCGTGCACTTCATTTTTGTATAATAGATATAAAGATTATGCAAGAGTACTCTAGGTGTTTATCCTCTCGTCTAATCAAACTGTCTTAATTCAGATTATAGTAATTGCACTCCTAACTCTATAATGGATATGAAATAAATGTGTAATAGCACTTCTTAATTGACGTGCATAATGACGCAGATACAAAAAAGTAAGTAAAGTACAAAAAAGTAAGTTATTATTCAGCAGCTTAACACCAACTTAATATATACCATTTACCTAATATCAACACCACAACCTTGCAAAACAATTTATAATATATGATACTGTTATACATAAATTTTTAATAAAATTCAATATTTTCTTATTAATTAAATTATTTATCAATCTTGAGAGATTGCTTTCTGGGAAACACATCTACTATTACACTTTGAATTCTCAATATCAAAATATTTTATTTATAATTTTATTCCAGATATTCCAGAATAAAATTAAAAATATTTTAACATAAGTATAATATTATTAATATATATGTACCTAAACTAGCTATTAAGATTATTATTTTCTAGAAAAGAAAAAAAAATGGACGTTCTTTTTTAAATAAAGTATAAATATATATTATATAGAATAGGATATTAATATTTAGTGGTCCTATATGATTATAAAAGATAAGTACAAATGTCCTTATTGACAAAGGTTTCAATGCTTTTATTATAACAGCGTAATATAATAATCTATCACATATAATTATTATACTTATAGTCATAATATATATATTATACATCTAATAAATGTGAATTGAGTACAATTAATATGAGAACAATGATATAATTTTTATTCACTACATATTAGTTCAAATACATATTTATTATGATATGATTGTACTATATATATTAAATTATATAATACCCCGTTCAGTTTTACATAATACTTACAAGTTAATAATATATTAAAATATATATAATATAGAGAGAGAGAGATGAGATGAGAGAGAGAGAGTATAATAGAGAGAAGGGTTTTTTCCCACTAGAAATAAGAGACAGAGTAACACAAAATAGAAATAGATACAGAGCGGAGATAGCAGACGAGCACGAAGATTCGACGTGTAGCCAGAGACCAATATGGGTAATTAGATAGCTAATCAGATACACTTAGAGGAGATAATTAGGGATAAAGGATATTTTAAAATAAGTAACATGATTGCGAATATACTATTGAACTGGTAGAAGTACGGTCTTTAGAGAAACTAAAGAAAGCGTTTGCTAGAGATGAAGGTATATTGATAAATTGTGTATGAGAGATGAGTAGTAAGAGAGAGTAGAGATGAACACAAGGAAATAGATACTCCACATAAGAGGGAAAGGAAAATTCAGCAATAGTGTGGGAGTGTTTTAGATAGTATTAACTCCTCAGGGATGGAATCTGGAGACGTAGGTGGCAAAATATCATATATATCATAAGAATAGGTACTATTGAATAGCCCTCGGCTATGTTAACGCACTTCCTTATAGTCGATCTGGATCCATATTATCGTAACTAAGAATATTTTTGTACAAAACCTATTTGATTAGCACTTTCATTATGAAAATCCTTCTTTTGATCGATGATAAGTAATTAATACATAGCGAGTAGCTTGCAAAACATCAAAACGAATCTAAAGATAATGGGTCATGTAAATTGGTAACTGCAGAATTGTTTATAGATTTTTGATGTTTATCTCACGCATTTCCAAGTTAAGGTATAAGGAGTTGATAACCTGACCTATATCCTCACTTCTTAATATGAGAGCATGTATTCTATTTAGTAGAGCACGGTATACGTAGCCTGATTAGATATAATTGTATTATTAGTTAGTGACAGTTAATTAATATTCTAATATTTCCAATATTAATTTATATATATATATAATTAAGTTTAATAAATACCCTTACCTAATAGAGACTTCAAATACTTAACCTTCATATATAATAATTTGTAAATAAAAGAAGCCATGTATTTTGTCTCCTGAAGTTCTCAATAATGAGAGAGAATAAGGAGAAATATATCAGTATAATAATACGTAAATCCCCTTTATGTTTTATACGTCCAGGGTAGCAATATAGTTATGCTTATCTGCTTCTGTGTGAAAGAGAAATAGACGTGCTCGAAACGCACCCGGTTAGATTCAGGTAGATATAGATGGGAGAGCCTAAGCTAAGAAAAAGTTCAAGACCTTTTGGGGATAATATATATTAGTTAGTATGTAGTATTATTATTCTATCACACGATATTCTTGATTATTAGTTATCTATACTCAGTAAAATCAATCACATTAATATATTTCTAATACGTATTAATACTAATAAGATATATAGAATATGTATGTATATATAATTGAAATTACATTAATATATTAAAGAATGTAGTATTAAAATATTACGTTAATCGTAAGGCGGTAGTAATATGATTGTTCAGAAACTACGCCCCATACAGATTTAATAAACCGACTAGATTTTTCGATATAGGAGGCCGTCATAAGTTTACAAATCCAATATATAATTTACCAATCAATAATCAGAATAATTATATAGACGTTTACTGAACGCTGCGTAGCCGCTATAGGGATTGAGAGCGAGCTCACCGTTACTTCTACGTAGCACTGAAATAATCCTAGTGAGTGTGTCATCGATCGTTCACGGTTCTTGTCACATCTTTGTCCTCAGAGCTTATTCACGCTATACACATTGTGATATATGTCGATCTAAAATATGCGACCGTCATTCCTGCGTGGTTGATGGGTCACAGGGCACCTGCACTTTTCTTTGACATATCTTCTAAATTTAAAGCACTACACCTAGCAGTGCAAAGAATGGATTGTCCATAATGTTCAGCATAAAACACAAGGCTAAAGAGCAAATAAATCAAGATAATAATAATAGCTATGTATATGTGAATTAGCTCTTAGTCCTGGTCAGGGGCTATTTTATACGAAGAGATGACTATATATAGTATTCTTACAAGTTTTCTGAGACCTAAAATTTATACATCGGAGGCACAAAACTCTACCCGAACACACCACAGTTATTGAATGTCTATCTTCAAAGGTACACATTCAATAACTGATAGTTTATGAACATCTAATATACAGAGGTTCTCTGACTTAAGATAAATCTGTTCACCTCCATGAAGTATAGCCATCGTTTAACCACGACGACTACATATGTCCTAGACATTAGTCACGCACTCAAATTCCCGCCACTAATGAGTTGTACCCCTACAACAAATGGTCACTCTTGTCCACTCCTGTCTCCCATAATTTTAATGGCTCTCGCGCTTCATCCCATATTAGTGTGATGTCAGCGATACCACATAGGTCTTTCGCGCCTCAGTCTCTTTAAGTTAAGATAAAAGAGATAAACCTTATGTTCAACGATTAAAGGACGTCCTACATTTATTCGCAAATCATGAATGCAGATCTTCTGACGATACCGCTCTTCAAGCCACACGGTTGAGAAGATTTTCGGCCAAAGAAAAGGGAGCCATTTCTATTGATGTCTTTTTCTCGCATTCTCCCGACATTGTACCTATTCAAAGATATTACTTCTGTCTACTTGCCTAATGGTATATTACGAGAGTATTTGCTTATGAGTTGAACTAGTTGATATATAATTATCCTGAAGCTTCGAGGAAGCGAAGCTTAACTGTCGTATCATAAGTAATGTGTTAGAATATGCGATGATGTTCTCTTCGCATCTCGAGTAGTAATTCTCAATATATGTGATATTGACATTACACTTCATAGAGTATTGAGGAGAAGCGAGGTCTCTTATACTCTCACTATCACCCGTGCTTAACAAAAAGCTTAACACAGCCCCACTTGGGATACGTCATACGCATGAGTAGAATGGCCAATACCATAACTCGAGTTACTCCTATTTGTTCATGCGAGAGGGGAGCACGGAATATTTAGTATGCCGATAGTGAGATTGTTTGCATTGATAGCATAATGTGACTATGTAATAGGAGTGAGTCTCGATCCGGAGTTCATCAATGTCTACGTCCGCACCAAGAGTTTACACCTCTTTTCCCTGCAAGTAACCTTTTTATGATTAATTTATAGTATGAGTATTCGATTATTTGAAACTCGCATCATAATAGTTAATATAACATCGTTCGAGATGTTTCTATACTTGTTTTTTAGTGAATATTATTTAAAATTCTTATTAGAGTCAATGAAAGATGTTTCGAATTATATTATTCGTCATCATTTTTTATACTAGGATACCAACGGATTTACTTCGTCCTTTATCACTGAGATAGAGATTTACGCTATACTTAGTTTGTGCTCAATTGTCGATTATAAGATTAATCTATTCTTCCATGCCATGATTTTCCTGATCCGGCGAAATGTTTTTGCCACTACTAGTGGAGGCGATATCAATCAACCTTGTCGAAACTCGCGCGAATGCTCGGGCTTATTACGTCGTGGTATCCATCAAAGTCGTGAGCTGTTAGAAATCACCTCTCAATATCCTTTCCAGTATTAGTCTAGACACAATTTCATTTCCAAAAGTTAATCTCTTCTGCTGTATCTCTATCGATGCGTGTCAAGGACTATCGATGAGTCATGACGCTAACTCTTCTCAAGAAGAACTACTAAATTAAGAGAATGAAGTATTCAGTGGTGAGCTATCAGAAGTGGAAGCACGAGAGTAGGATCTCAGTGATTGCGGATATGGCTGGTGAACTAGCTAATGCGAGCATATAATCTTTCAATCCACGACTAATCTGTTTGAATCGTATATTGAACAAGAATTTGACACTCGAGTTATGACTACAATCACCTTTCACGTCTCTGTTCAGAGCTATTTTGTGATGTAATCATCTAGTTCATTGAGCAGATCGTTGCACAGAAAGTCTTGGTGCATCTTACGCACACTATAGGTATTCGTAACGACGCTATGATCACTATTACCGTTTAATATTTGAGTAATATATATATCACCTGAGGTAGCTAATATATTGTCAACTTATTATATTATTCCTAAGAAGTGATGTGACACTGTCATATCACCCGCACTCTAGAGATGAATTAGCTTAATAATCACATTATCTAAATGCGGATACTAGCGCATACTTTATCTCTAGCGCAGCAGTATCGATCGACACATACTCAGAATATTCATATGATTACCTAAGATTCGAGATGTTAGAACTCAGCGTACAAGATGCTATATTACTCATAATCCCGCAGAATAAACTATGTCGCATAACTATATATGTGTGCTTTCCTTTATATACACTTGCATAATTCTTGAATTATATATGATTAATGTATATATAATATATATATATGGGATATATATTTGTATATGTGATTGGCTATATATATATATATATACCTATGACTAGCACTCATGTTATATGTATGTGTCTGCTTACATGAAAAATAGATTGCATTTGAATCAACTTTAATATACTAGGAGACTTATAATTATCTTTTAACATATCGAGTAGACAACAATACTTAATTACCGTGAGCGATGATTATACTTCTTAGTCGAGTATTAATTTAGGAATAAAAGTTGTAGTTACGATGTTGAATTATTATCAGTATATTTATACACCTAATAGAATATATATAGTATACACTTATTGAGGATAAGGTATTAGTACCTTGACTCACTCGATTCTATTTACTTTTCATTACTGGATCGATACCGTATATACCAATAGTACGTGCATCCACCCTCACTATAAGAGAGGAATAATATTAATTATATTCCTTAATTAAGGTATCGTTACTTGCATCTCTATAATATAAAGGTTAATCATATTATTAGTATTAATCAGACAATACTTATATATATAATACCTATATAATAAGAAACTATGAGTGAATTATAGAATTAATGACAAATTAAGTATAATTAATATTAGTAGGGTTAACTCATATTACTGATTAACTGAAAACCTTTCAATAATTCACGGAGCCTCGGTGCTCTCGGCCACTACCAGACTAATTGCTTTATATGAATTACATTATTGTCGTAATATAATTATAGTTATGAGTGTAAAAGGATACCGGATACTTGTTGAATGAGAATAGAGATAAATAGTTATTGGATTCATATTTACGTGCATCCTTAAGCTTTAGCGGGTTAACTGTATCAATATAATAATAACAGTAAAACAATGTTAATCAATTATATGAGAGTATTCTAGTTTATTAAAGGGTTTCCTTATTCATATATATAATTATATTCGATCAATTATTGTGAAGTAATAACCGGATTTAACGTTATAACTATTATATCTACGCTTTAATCATTAACATATCTTACTTTATATCCTAGGTTTATATAATTACTGCTATAGTATTAAAAATCTGATTCATATATATGTGTATATCGTATATACTCTACTTATATTTTGTTAACGAGTTTAAATAAAATTATTAACCTGAGACGTTATAATACTAATCTTTCCTCATTAATAGTAGTGCACTCTACCTATCACTACTTTGTATATATATATACTCTAATAAATATAGTTATATATTATAACTATATATTATATTACCTAGATATAATATATTCATATTAACCTTATATATTTTATTAGTATTTTATATACTATATAAATCTTGATAAAATAATCAATACTAATTAAATATATATTACCTATTATATAAAATACTATTTTAACATATAGATAAAACTTTTGGAGAATGCTATCTAAATTTATTATTATCCCCATTTATTATATATTCTTTTTATTATAAATTAATTAGTATTATGTATTTGCAATTTTTCAAATGAAAAGTTTTGTTCCAAAAGACTAATTCTGTTATACTTAATAAGTTAGAACATCACGAACAAGGGATTTACGATGCTCACTACACAACCCACTTGCACTGCGACGATTGTCACGTAACGTTAAAATCTTCACCTTTTCGGGGCAGCCGGTTGCGAGCCGAGACAGTCAGATTACAGATAAAGAAATGAGAGAGTTTCGTATCAAGATGCATGAGATTATTACTTGTAACAGAGCTAATAAAATAAATACCTACCCCTCTTACTCTACTAACGATAATTAGAGTTAAGTAAATAATTTAAATAGAGAAAATAATAGAGTAATAATAAGATATATAATACTAGTAATAGGTTATAAGATTAAGTAAGGAAAGTTATAATATACATAAAATCACTATAACTAATATATAAATTAAATGACATAACTTACTTATAATAGTATAAGCGAATTAGCAAGAATTAATTGAAGATTAGATTAAATTAGTATGAAAGTATAATCTTTTAATATTTATATTCATTAAAGATTGGTATTAACAATTAATTATTATATTACTTTAATACATAATTCTCATAATATTTATTTATTATATTATATTATATAATTATTATATATTAATTAACACGAGATGAGTAATATTCTTCAATGACATTTTTTTTCATTTTTTAATAAGGTGTCAAGTTGTTATAAAATGATTATTTTTTATATTCATTATTGATATATATTATTATTATTATTTATTATTACTTATAATTATTATATTAATTTAATTATTAATCGATATTTGGATGATATTAAATTATATGGTCAGCTTATTTATTATTAGATTGATTATTACCTGGTGGTGATTATATCTCAATATGTAATTTGAGGAAGTAAAATATTGATTAAGTATTATGAATTGCATGGGATTAGATTTGATTGTGTATCATCATGCGTTATCGCAGGCATCTTCTGATACTATCATTTCACGTATTAAAAATGAGAACTTCACAATCATAGTTAGAATTATAATAGAACCCAATCTGAACAACGTAGGACAGAACAAGATGTGGGGTGGGGCACTCTCATGGGGGTCCATTTATACAAATGTTTGAAGTGTGTTCCGGAGCAGTAGACGGTGGGTAAACTGTGAGGAATAGGTCTTGGGGAACATACATATTCTTTATTATTCATTATGCTTAGTTATTGCTTGGTTCGTTTACTCGAAGCTAACTTTATTATTATTTCATTATCCAGTTATATGTCGCACTTATGGGTTGGGATTAAGATTGCATCTGTGTGTTGTTTTATCAAGTTATTGATATAGGGTAAGTTACGAGTTGTATAGTTTATGTTTGTTTGAGTTTACTGTTTACGGTTATTAGTTAGTTGATGTTTGATTTGTATTAAGTTAGTAGTTTGAGTGTTGTATTATATTATTTAAATATTATTATGATCTATTATTAGTATTAATGTATTCTATTCATAATATAAACTTTACTTACACTATTAATAATAGTTATTTTATTAACTAATTATTATTAATATTTTCTTTAGATATATATTATTTACTTTTTTTGCTTATGCTTCAAGCGTGATTGTAATCTTATTTTAAGTTGTTTTCTTATACTGTTGTATTATTAATTATCAATAATATAAATATGTTATGTTATTTCTATTTAATATATATATTATTTAATAGTCACTAAGTTCAATGATGAGTAGGTATAATTAATTGAGCTTATAAATTAACGAGGTTTATTTTTAATGTTAAAATAGTTATATATTTATTATATAATGATTTAGAATTTCTGTATTAATATTATATTATATTATTTCTTAACTATTTGCTTGTTTTGATATTTTTAAGTGTGTTTAATTTCATATAGTATTAAAAATCTGTTATACGTATGTTTTTTAAGAACTATCTACTGAAAAATAAAAAAATTCTTTAAAATTTGAGACGAGGGTGTATAGTCCTCGTAAAATAAATGTACTTATGTCCTGGGCTATGATTAAGTAATATAATGATATTTTGTGATGTTGTTTACGAAATGATTTATTTATTTTGTTAAATATATTTTTGCTTTTTAATAAATAGCTTGTATTTATTTTCATCTTTAAAATTTCAATTTTAGTTAATTAATTAAAAGTTGTTATTTTTTTACATACAATGAGCTTATATAATATAATTGTATTAGTTTATTTATGTTATTTATTTTGTTCATATTATTTGCATCTTTTTACGATAATAAGTTTTAAATCTTTAGTTGTAAAATCGCATCAATTATTATCATAATATAATTATTTATAATTATTTTTAATTAATATATTAGCTGTTATTGGCATGGGTTGCATTAGTTAGATTTGAGTGTATAAATTTCATTCGCTTCTATATGATCAACTTTGTGGAATATCATCGTCAAACATCAAGTCCAATCTTTTGAATTAGATCCAATTTCATTCGCTTCAAAGAGTTGATAACTTTGTTGAATATTAACCTGTATCTTCAGAAATTATTTTTGATCAACTTAGGTAACGAAACTAGCTTGCGTATATTAGAAATAGCTATTTAGATAAAGAGTTTCGCTCTTGCTGTAGTTGTATGATAATCAACTGATTAATGATATGATTATTTTGTTGTTGATGACTAGAGAGTATCATATGATTTATTAGTAAGCTAATAAAGGAATTCTGTTTTTAAAACGTTAAGGATTATTTTTAATAATGTTATTTCCTCAGGTATTGATTTACTTTCGACTATTATAACTGCACTATCTAAAGTAATTTATCTTGCCCACTGTTAAGGTTGAAGGGGTCCGCTGAGCTGAGGTACTATTATAGTAATCTGTCAGGTTGCCTAGACGATCACAATACAAAGCATCTTAATACTTGAATATCCTAACTTTAATGTTCCATGGTTTAAAAATCTGTTTCCTACTACTACAATGATCTGGTGTTTGTTACTATTCTCACAATAGAACAGATTATCAGTTTCTCTTTAAATATTTTTAAAAAAATTGATGATTTTCTATTTTTGGAATTTCAAAATGTCTTAACATACGGCAATAAGTGGTTACTTCTCATGCTGGTAAAGGTGGGGAGAAAGAATTATTATAATCATTTAGCATTCTTAATATGGAAAAATAATATATTAGGGTACATTCAAGCCAATTATTGAGTACTCATCGATTTGAGCTTCACTACTAGTCCTCACCAATTTCCCTGCATATTGGCATTTCTGGCAATCAATCTTTTAGCTTAATTTTAATGCTATTCACTCCAGTAGCTCCATCCTGCCCTAGATGTATTTTTGTCACCTTTTAAATGTCTAATTGGGCAATTGGCATTACTTTTATGCTATCATTAGAAAGAAACTCGCTTTGTGACAAGTATGCTTCAGCTGTAGGAGGGGGGAAGGAGTCAATCATTAATGGCATGAGAAGGTTAGTTCCTTGTAATATCAAAAACAATAAATTCCTAACCAAATGGAGTTACAGATATTGAAGAGGGATCCGACAAGAAATTTCAAATTGATTGAGGAAGAAGTGGGCAATTTTAAAATAATTGGAGCCGAAGCTGGGCAAATTTAACAGCAAGAGCAGGGAAACTTTAAGAGCCAAGCATAAATCTATTTGGAGTCAGCATAAATTTACTGCCTTTATAGCCCTGGTTTGATTGCTTGTTCCCCCACCATACAGGATAGGAGTATGCTGGAAAAACTTTCACTTCTGCTAATTTCATTCCTTACTGGGATTTAGTGTTGCAACTCGTCATGAATTTGACCAGAGGCCGGATATTGAAAATGGTATCCAGATAGAGATGAAGCTTCTTGAAAAAGTTGGGAGCCAGATATCACTGTTTGGAAATTTTAAAAATGCTCAGCTACTTTCACTACATAGGAGCGTTGATCTCTAGTTTTCCTACTTACAAAGGCTCCTGACCTCTTGCCAAACACCTCTAACAACTTCCATAAATCAGTTTTGTCTTTTTATTCGCTCTAAAGGATTTGTAGCTATGCTTTTGCTGAAAAAGTTAATCTTTGGGACTTTTTTTCACCCCCCTCCCTAATTTCATCCATAAAGACTGACTGACGTTACTCCTCATTTACTCACCTAGATTATATGATCAAGCATATGGAATGGCTAGTGTCCTCATACTCTTCCTATTACGCCTTTACACTCCCTTTTTTCAAGAAAGTTCAAAAGAAGGGTATCCATTCTGAACATTCCATAACTCTATAGCCTTCACCCATGTAGAATGTCTAAGATTTACGAACATATCCTAAACTCTCATTTCCTAGATCATCTGGAATCTCACCAAGTTTTTTCCAATCATCAGCATGGATTTTTTGACACTAGGTCAATTAATTGGTGATCTACTTTCCTATCTTACTGACTTATGGTTGTCCTCAGGGAGTGTAATGAGACTTGTGTACTGGCGCTTGACATAACCAAGGCTTCTGAAAGGGTATGTCATGTATAACTACTTTCAGAGCTGCCATTTTTTGGGTTACCCTCCACTTTGCTTACCCATCTCTAGCTTTCTTGTAAATCATTCATATCAGTTGTCAGTGAGACGGGCAACTTCAGTCAAAGTGGTGTTCATCAGTGTTCCGTTTCATGAACCCTTTATTTTCTTTGATGAACTCGAGTGCTATTCAAATTTTATTCCTATGACAATGGCAATTCTTTTTTCTTCATTTCAAATCCACTCATTTTTCACCTAGAATAGATGGATTCCAAACTAAGAACCATTCTTATCTAGATAAGGTTTCCCGTTGGGGTTATCTCAACCTTATGAAATTTCACTTTAAAAATTCTACAAATCTTCATCTAAAATACCTCTCACCTTTTTTTTTCTTTCAATGACCCGAAATAAATCACCTGTGAACAATATAAACTACCCCTCAACATTAACAACAAATTATTTTTGAAACGGAGTCTAAGTTAGTCTCAATTAAGATTAGTTGATTAGGTTGCTAAAATTTATTTCCTTAAAGTTGTTTCAACTGTACATGAGGGGGATATAGGGGAAGTATGTATAGAGTACTTTTCTCAGGTGTTCCAGTTCCATCCATTATTTGGAGATAAGATAGCATTGTGTCCAATGTCAATTAATCTTTACTCTTGATTATTTACATTTAAAATAAGACAACACACACACACTTATTATACCTGTACTCTACAACTGCAAAATTCAATGTATTACTTTCTTATTTCATTCACCTATTCTGCACATTCTTTGCCATCCTTTTCCTACTTTTTAATCTTTCTCACTTTAAAGATTGGGTCTGTACCAACCCAAGGCATGTGTGTTAGCTCGAGTTTAGGCAAGATTTCTTCCATTTTGTGCGTCCCTCTTGAATAGGACATACCACTTGTGTGGGGATAGTGTTTAAAAAAGTGACTAATCAATATTCTCATTATATATATTCAATACCAGATTAAAGATTAATTGCATACACTGGAAACAAAGTTATAAAGAAAGTCGAATCGAAAGCCCCACCCCGACAATCCACTAAAGTGAGAGAGAGCTGCAGTCAAATAAATCCACTCTAGGGCTTCACAAGACCGCGGCGGACCTTCACTGGTATCTCGTCAATATATAGAGTCCATCCCTTGGGACAGGACCACAACCATACCCTCACAAAACCTCGCCACTCACTTCCATTATACACCTTTCTTCTCACATCTACCAAACTCTCATTCAATTCTTTCAGACATTCCTTTACAGCCTTAATCCACTTTTTCTTTGGTCTCCCAGCCCACTCACCACCATCCATCCTTTCCATATGACTGAACCATCTTAATACACGCTCATTAATTCTCTCATTTACGCTTCGCTTCACACAACACAACTCCCTTAACACTTTCATTTCTCATTTCATCAATTCTTCGCACTCCTTCACGCCCCTAAGATTAAATATCCATCTGAACAGTTTGCAGATTAGATCTATACCTTTTTCCACATCATAGTTTCACTACTACTACACATTAACACACTCCAGACTTGGACCATTTACATCCACCAAGGATTTAATTGCACCAGCCACCTATGCATCAGAAGTTCGCTTTTCATTCAAAATATAACCTAAATATTTAAACCGATTCTTGTTCCAACTGCTCACCATCCATGATTTCACAACACAGACTCTCTCTTGACTTTATCATCAGCTTACACTTATCTACATTAACTTTCAAGCCTCTCTACTAATCCTCTCATTTTTCTTCAGATTCGCCACACAAAACCAAATCATTAGCGTACAAATTACCAGGGCACCCTACACACACACTTCCATTCTACATCAGTCTAACACCCTCCGGCCTCTTTCATCACAAAATCCATAAACAAATTGAACAGCCAGAGACAACACATCCCTGCTTCACTCCACTATTAATATTAAACCATTCACTTTCTAATCCATTTATTCTTAAACACGCTTCACAATCGACATGCATACTTTTTATTCCATTCAGAAGCCAACCACTACTCCAGCACACACACACACATTTCACCCCACACCACATCCTTGTTTTAGTAACAGCAAGCAAATCAAATTTACCCGTTCTAAATTCAACCATAATCTCTGTCCTCTTCTTACCATATTTGCTCTATTTATATATAGTATATATATACTATATATGATATATTTTATATATAATAGTTAGTTATTTATTTTCTATATATAATATATTTATATTTAGGTATATATATTTGAATTATTTTGTATTTTTATATATATATTATATCATTAGTTCTGTTATGTTTATATTAATTTGGATAATACCTGTGTCGCTATATTATTAGCAGTAATAGGATGTACCTTTCTCTGAAGAAAGATAATGTGATTTTGGTTCAAGTGAGAAAGAGGTGATATCATATTAATGTAGTGAGACTGGCAGAGTTTATGAGGACATGGCTTGTGGCGCCTGTCCAGAGGATATTTAACCATCATTGAAACAAGTATATCCAACAAGTGGGTGTCTTGCCGTGCTGTGACAGTCCTGCAGGAGCAAATTTTGCTGAAAGACGAGCTTATCACTAAGTGTATACAGAACGGGGGCGGGGGGGGTATTTCATTATTATTTACCTAATTTGTATTCTGGTGTATGGTTAGTTCAAACTCCTACCCCAATCTGTGGGGTCCAGAAGTGGGAGTTCGTGTTAGTAGTATATTATAGTTTATTCATTATATAGATGTGTCTTTTAGTGTGCTATATTAGTATATTCATATATATATAATATATATATATATAGTCTATACTTAGGTTTGTATACGGTATAGTAAGCTTGGAGTATTTCATGACTAATCTAGTGGCTCGCTTATTCTATATAGTATATATACACTTATGTTATTATTATACTAGTATCTATCTATTATATTTAGTTTCATTATAGTGTTCAGTATGGTATCATCTTTAGGGCGTGTTATGGTGGTTTTGGTTCTAGTTTTTTTGTCGTTTCTTTGTTTATGGTTATATATGAGATAATATGAGGAATCCGTATTGTTAGAGATGGTTATTGGTAGTTGTAAGAGATATGGGTAATATGAGAGATTATCTAATTGTGAGGAAGTTGTTTGAGCATGGTTTGGTCTTGTGATAATATTGGATATGACCGTTTATTCAGTATTTTGGTGGAATGCGATGTATATTAGGTGTGGGTATATTGTTGTGGGGGAGAGATGTTCGCCTTGCAGGAGATCTAATGAAATTATGTGGATGATCTGAGTTCAGTATAGAAATGTAGTTGTGAGGAAATGTTTTGTGCAGTACGGCTAGAATAATAATAGGTGCCATGCAAGGAGTAGAATGAGCGGGGTTTATTTGATGAGTGAGGGTTAATGAAGTATGTTGGCCTCAACGGGCCAGTTGAGAATGTAACCCTAACTTGACATATGCATATTATGTGAGTTGGGACGTCCGCAGTCACCTCTTGAGGCTCTAGGGTGGATTACTATATATATATATTTATTTATTTATTATATAATTTATATATATATTTATAATTTATATATAAATTATTATAATATATTTAATTATATTATACGTAGTATACTATTAGGTTATCAGAACGTACTATAGTAATTAATATTTTTTATTATCACTACGTTAGGTAGTGGCGTTATATGAGGAGCGGTTGGGATATCATTCGGGGGGGGGCTGTATCTACTGATAACCGTGTGTCAGGGTGTGGCGTGTGTGCTTCACACATGGGAGTGGCTTCAGTACAGTTCTGATTGATAGGATCAACTCATATATTGATGATAGTTCGAGCCCAACGGTGGATATTCTGGGTCGGCTGGGTGGATTTTCAGTTAGACCTTTGTCTGAAATAAAAACAAAATAAATATAAAATATAATTTAAATAAATATGAAATAAATCTGTAGAATTGATCGCAACTTATATACTTTGGTGGTTTGTTTTAATTCATTTATATTTTAAACTGAATTAAGTCTAAATATTTATGGACACACACACGCCTTAAATAAATTTGATATGTTTACTTACAAACTTATTGGCAAAATTATTTATTACTCTTCCGTGTACATGATAAAAAAAATGCATTATAATTTCTATTTCTTGCCAAATTACTGTCACTCTTGAAGTCCTTCGTTCACAGAATTTTCTTCAAAGCACTTTCACAGCGTCATAGTCTCATTAGCTTTTTCCGATCAGTGAATTATGAAGGGTTTAATTTTAATATTCTTATTCTGTTTGATTATTGTATTTACATCTAAAATATTATCATATGTTTACATAATGTTTAATTAATTTTACAATATTTATTCAATGTATCTACGGATTATGTTACGACACGAGCGCGAGGAGCGGGGGTTTAACAAAGTTGGCCTATTTTATATTTGTAGAATTGTGCTGTAGAATGTGCTGGATTCATCTTAAAATACCTTTTCATTCTTTATAAAAAAAGATTTATTAGCATCTTTGCAAAACCTCTGAGGGTGCAAGCAATTAATTGTTTACTTTTACAAAGTATTTTATCTAAAATTTACTACTTATAAAATGATTCATCGAATTACATCTTAATCAACTAAATGGGTTTTTAATACATCAAAAATTTATCAGATGTGCGCTCCATCATCAATGAATAGTAACTTAAAGTAATATCAGACTTATTTTGTCTGTCTTAGGTCTTTAGCTTTGAGATACAAGAAAATATCTTGCGTTGAGAGTAATCGAATGTGTCATTACTTTTAACACATACTATAGTTGTGTCATTTGTTGTTAGCTAGGGATGAAGTGTTAATTCAGCTTCTAGGTATCAGAGGCCAGATGTAAGAGTGAAGTTATCTTGCATAATTCTTACTATATCTGGTTTGATTAGTAATTTTAGTGAAAGCATTGATGTATCAAACAAATAAGTTGTGCACTTTGTATTATTACTGCATGGCAGAGATCCTAAGAATATTGTAAGTATTGCGAGTTATGGTTTCATTTAAAGGTGCTCTCAGATACTTGATGAATGTCAGACTATTAGAGATTGAGAAATTTCCATTTTCAGTGTTTGTGCCTTTTTTGATTTAGGTGGTCAGGCTGGGCTCCAGTGTGATGATCTATTGCAATATATTGACACAGTCGAGTTTTCTTATATATCAATTTACGTATGTGTCTATATTATATATATGAAAAAAAATATTGAAGGAGTTATATACAAAGCAGTCCATAACTGATTTGATTTTGCAAGATTTTTGCAAATTTATATGAAAAGCTACTATCTAATGTGTGATATTTTGTATTTAGTCTGATTGTTTAGAGGTATTGTTTTTTCTGATATGTGAAGAGAAATGATAGTGTGTGTATTGAACTATGGAAAGTATAGGATAGAGATGTGTCGATTTTCTCTCAGGTTCTGTAACTGGTAGTTGTGCTATCACTCTATATTGTGCTGTTCCTTAATCTGATTTGTAAGTAAGAAGAATTCAGGTTTGGTGATAAGGGAATGAATTTCGTTTTAAGTTTGCCTGTATGACAACATAAGCAGAACTCAGCCTAATTGGTTAATAAAAAGAGTATTGGAGATGTCATAGGGATTCAATTGTGGATTTAAATCAGTGGTAGCTCGGGAGCCTCTGGGTAGCTGGAGAAATTCACTTGTTTATTTTGAGAGAGAGCTGAAACTAGTATTCATTTTTTTAAACAATTGACTCGCACGACTTAAATACAAAGCTGACACCAGTGGTAGCATTCGGTTTCAGGTTGAAAGCATTTAAAGGGATATTGATTTCAGATATTAGAAAATGGTTAAATTTATTAATGGTAGATATAATAAATTAGTGAGTTAACTTCTTTTTATTAGATCTATACATATTAAACTAAAAGATTCCCATAAATAAGATAAAAGAAAAGTTATTCATTTAGTGAAGTCGTTTAAAGCAAGCCAGAATATTAGATTACTAATATTTTAGAACAAAGTAAATTAATAATATAGGATATAAAAGTACCTAAGGTATATGACTGCAGTTTTTTTTATAGGCCTGATGTTTATAATATGCAGATCCATTTGTGACATATCAATTTCTAGATTGCTTTTGGTTCATTTTTTGAATTATGCTCTACACATTGTGGTGTATTTTTTTGACAGATTCTTTTTGACTTTTCCAGGTTGGACCAATAGTGAATGCATAGCTAGTTTTGTGTTTGTTAATTTACTTAAATTTCTGTTATCGATTAAATGATTCGCAACTAAACAAATTGGTTTTTAGATCTCTGTACCATTTAAAGCACATTACACCTTTCCTTCACTTTGCACAGTACAAATTACCTACACTTTACACATTTCACATTACTTACAATTTACAGATCATTTAATTATAATGGGAAAGTGTAGCTCTGTCCACTATCCTATCGATGAATTTCTGTATGGCTTATAGAGGGTAAGAGCTAGATGGAGAAGAGGCCTGAAGGGAGTTAGGAATGTTATTCTTGTAAGAAGAGGCAGACTTTCTGCAGGGAGGGGGAACATGATACAAAGTCTTACAATTATATAATATTTTGACCAGTCTATTTGAAACATAGGATACCCTAGTATGAATATTTATTGACATAGGTTACAGAGACATCATGGACATGGTGTGACCAGTGGAGGGCATAATTATGAGAGAAAATTATAGAAGAACGAAGCGCATGTCGCATCCTTTTGATGTTTAAGGAAAGCATGCATTTTCAAGTAATTAGGGTTGTTAAATTTTGGTTATATATGTCTGGCAGTAGGATGGTGTTAGAGTGTGACATCGATTCAATCATTTGAGTAAGTGTGTAAGATTCGATTTATGGATTGGGTTTGAGTATTCATATAATATAGTTGACATGAAGCCCAAATAGGCGGTTGTTTTAGTTCTCAGCAGTTATTGTTAGAATGGCATGTTGACATTAAACTTAGTTTATTTTAATGGCAGTGTGGAGATGGTTTGAGATATTCAATTTATAATATCATTGAGTTTTTTCGCTAAGTCCAATTGGTTGGATTTTGTAGTTACATATCAAATTGATTCAAGCCCTAGGTTGCTATTGTGAGTATTTGCATGAGCAGTGTTGGGTAGTGGTGTTGACTGGTGGCAGTCTCCGATAGGCCCATGTGCTTTTTTATCTGTCTCTAATAGTTACCTAATGTCCTATTAACAATCTATTGACAATATTAAGACTATATATGCATTAGCGATAGGATGCCAAATAACTGGTTTAATGATACATACAGACTGCAACTTGGTACTATGGGAGAGAGAGAGAGAAGAATCGATGAAGGAGAGAGAGAGAGAGAGAGAGAGAGAGGAGCGAGAGGAGAAGAGAGAGAGGGTAGAGAGAGAAGGAGAGAGAGAGAGAGCGAGAGGAGAGAGAGAGAGAGGATCATGAGATGGAGGAAGAGAGAGAGATGAGTAAGAGGAGGTGAGATGAGAGAGGAGTTTTAGATTTTGAGCGAGGAGAGAGTAGAGTAGTGAGTTTGAGAGGGGTTATGGAGAGTTATAGTATGTATAGTTATTGAGAGGTAAAGAGAGAGAGAGAGAGGAGTAGAGAGGAGAGAGAGAGGATAGAATATGGGAAT
>JABUQX010136490.1:25000-28461 GCA_015478945.1 Trachelipus rathkii
AGATCGACCCTTCATTCTTCAACTCATTTCAATTCTGCTCTCCTCTTTACTTCTAGATTGCTCTCGGGTACTTAATCTTTCAGATATCTATTCTCGCTGAATCTGGAAGAATTCGGGTGGGGTCGTCCTTGAAACCATTGTGAAATCAAATTCTTTAAAAAACTCAACTTGCTACAATCTCCCTCTCTAAGGTACCTTCTAACTTTCCTTCGTCTTGCGACGGTTCTCTCGTATCTCCTGTTTACAATATAAACATCCTTGGCCTTAACATAACAAAAAATGTCCTTGGGAAACCTCATCATCACAGTACGGTTCGCTAAAGCGGCGGCCTTCAAAGACAACTGGGAGTTCTGTTTTAGACTTGCGAGACTTTTTTTTTTCCTCTTCTCAAGTTGCTCCACGCTATAACAAGGGCCGTCATCCGCTCACTCCTTGTATGGAGTAACTACTGCTCTCAATATCTGGTGAGGGGGCTCTGGTTTCAACCCGTTGACTATTGGATTAGGGTCGAAGTCAAAGGCCTAAAAGGCTATAAACCTGTTCTGTACCTTACCAGTTTCAACTTGACCCTCTATCTTTTGCGGCGCGAGTTCGGTGTTTATCCTCTTTTTCTAGAAGTACCATAGCGGCAGTGCTCGAGGGAAGCTTATACACTCGCGTACCTTCCGCCCTCGTAACACGCGTCCTAGGGGTGCTGTGTCTGCTGCAATGGAGTTTTGTGTTGATCGTGGTACTCAGGCTAGTTCGCTGGGTAGCTTCCCATCTTTACCTGACACATCTGTTCTGTGGAATTGCTCTTCCATCTTCTGTGTTTCCTGTTGAAATTTAATCTCCCACTTCAAAGCTGCGTCTGTGCTCCATCTGCGTAATCTGCCTTAGTTGTTGATTTCGGAGGCGTGCAACACCCCTCCTTGATAGGGCTCTGCCCGTGGTGGTGGTGACACTGTAAAAACTAATATATATTATATCATATATATATATATATATAATATATATATAGTATATTATAATATATATACGTAATTTATATATATATATATATATATATATATATATATATATATATTATATATAATATATATATATATATATATATATATATATATACTATATATATAATAAAATATATGGTATACTTATAATATATATATTATATATAGTCTGTCCCCAGAAATACAACCCACCAAATTTTCCCCACTAAAACAACCCATCCTGTATTTCACCGTATGTGAGAGTTTGACGCCAAGTAAGTGTTTCACCATGTATATACATGTTTTTTACGTGTATATATGCATTATCATCAATATATATTGATTTACTGATTTTTGGGAAATTTTTAAAATTTTCCAAAATTTTTTCGAAAATTTGATGCACATTTTGCCACTTTTTTGGTTTGCTTTCTGCTTACATCACATGAAGACAAGTGAAAAATATGTAAATATTTAATGAAACCGATCCTTTCTCAGTTTACAGAAGTAATTTGGTGAAGTTTCATGCAACCACCAACACACAGGTACCAACCAAAGTGAACACACAGAAACAACCCATGGGTTCAGAAATGCAGCCAAACCCAAAAAATACCATTCAAATACTAAAAAAAACTGAGTCACCATTGGTGCAGAAGAAATAACTATTTTCAATGTTTTTGACTGTTGTTTTTTTTTTTTCCAGACCAAACTTGTGTCAAAAAAATGCAGCAAGAAAAAAATAACTATTATAAAGTTATCTAACCGAAACCGCAAAAAGTGATAACAAGCCGAAAAACGGAGTCACTTCAATAGGGGACCGCCATAAAAGGTCACTTCAAAAGTGACCGCAAGGCACGAAAAAGGTCACCTGCCTCTATATTCTATAATATCTCTATATAATTCTGCTTCTAGGCACATGCGGACTATATTCTAGAATACACGGTATTAGTGTCTACCCTATGTTATAGATAGGACGGGATCGGATTGGTGTTATTAGAAGTGCTAGGATGCTTCTTCTATGAGTTAATTACCGGGACCGCACCTTTTCTAGCCGTTTCTAGCATGACATGTCCTGACATGTCCATAGAACAATTCCCTTCGCTAATAATGGTGTCTATCCGCTGGTTATAACAGGTAACGAGCTCAGAATCGATTGGTGTATATAAGAAGGTGCCTAGTGGTTCCTTCCTACGAGTTAGATATCCTCCCACCCCCCTATCTAACCTTCTTGTAACGTATATCTGTAATGTATCTTGGAATATACCCGTATATTAGGTATCGATTAATACACTAATCGACATGCTATTGATCGATTTCCTGTGGTTTACCGTCGGACGGATATCGATTCGCTCCTTGAAACAAGTAAGTTAGTGATTGATATATACCCACCTCCCCTTTTCTAATGCATTGACACCTTATCCTTTAAACATTTTTGTTCTCTGAAGCTAAAGAAGCCGAGCTCCAGGTGGTTGTCATAGTATAGGTTTTGAGGTATGACCGGCAGAATCGATTGCCGCTATATGCGCGAGCGCGGCCGTTCAGCAAGCTTGGCGGTTATATTAGAAACGCACCAAACAATGCGTTTTTTTTCGTAAGATGGCAATACCCCTATTGACGTCAAAAACTCTATCATGACTGGGTGGTCAAACAGGGGTAGATATGTCTCAAAAATAGAGGATCCCCGTAGTTACTTTCCGAACCGCAAGAGTCCCAGGGCTCAGTCCGTCAGCCGGGGGTTTCAATATTTGGTTTGTGAAACGACTCCCAATAGACATTATACTTAGAATAAGTGGTTAGTTAGATACGACATTCGCTACTCTTGAACCTTGGCATATAACCTTCTTTATATGTTCGCAACTTGTTGTATCCAAGTGTTTCGAGACCGCTTACAGTCATAAGGGGGGTTTGGAGGGGCCGCCCCAAAAAACCTAAATCGAAGTACTTTGAAAGCTGAAATTCTGGTGTCGTAATAGCAAAGAAGAGAAATAAGACTGAAATAGGAATGGCTATGGTAACTTAATTACAAAACATACTTTAACCTATGTACGTTACATACTTTTTAAACTTTGAAATTTTGTGGAAAGTCAACAAATTTTTTCAGGGGGGTTGTATTTAATGCGTTTTATCTCATTTATTTTTTTTTTTTTTTTTTTTTTAAAAACCTCTTTTAAAGACCAATCCTTGGTACGCATCATAATTTGATATTAGACATTAAGTTGATGGTTATTTTCTCTCCATAATTGGAGTAAAGTTGGGTTTTACTTAGGAGGGTGGAGACATGGCGTTGTTCTTAGGGGAGAAATGGGTTTTGTATCCCCAAATTTTCTCCATTTTTTCTTAAAATAAATGTTAAAAATTACAAATCCACCAATCCAAATATCCTATACAGGTTATATACCTTGCAATAACCTATTGTATTTAGTTTTCTTCAGAGTTTGAAAATGTTTTGTGTTAGTTTAACCGAGATAGTTATAATGGAATGCTAATTAAAAA
>JABUQX010136491.1:0-5000 GCA_015478945.1 Trachelipus rathkii
CTATAATATATATTTATATATTTATATATATATATTACTTTATCTGTTAATAATATTTTTATATACATCAATCATATATATATATATATTATATATTAATAATAATGGTATATTATATAGTTAATATAATATATCTATTATTATTATATATATATATTAATATTACCATTAATATATTATTATTATTAATTATATATTATATATTAATTAAATTTATTAATAATATATATATATTTACTATATATATATACTATATATATATATTAATACATATATATAATTATTAACTATATATTATATTATATTAATTAGATTAATATTATAATATATAATATATAATTTGATATTCATATTTACTATATTATATCTATAATTATTATATTATTTTATATTAATATCCTGTGATGTGTATGATGTTTTTGAAGATATGTTTTATATATAAATTATTTTTAATATATACTATATTATATTATATTTATATACAAATAATTATTATAAGAAATTATAAGAAACTTTTCTATCTATATTATATATATATAAATAAAATAATTATATATATATAATAGTAATATTACATATATATATAAATATATATATATATATATAAATATATATAATTAATAATATATATTATATATATTACTAGTTATTAATATATATATATATATTAATATATTATAATATATATGTTTTGCACTGTGATAGAGTTATTAAGCAAGTGCCATAATAGAATCGTATATCTTTAGTATGTAATATTTACTATTATAACTTAATTTTATATTAAATATATACAAGATATAATATAATATTATATATATATAATATATTATCTATAATATATATATTACATATTAAATATAATTAATATTATTTATATATAAATATAATTATATATTATATATACTATTATAATATATATTAATATATCATATATAATATTATTAATAATTTATTCTATATATAATATATATGAATATATTATATATACTATTAATATAATATTAAATTATTAATTAATATAATAATATATATATATATTATTACTAACTATATATAATATAATATTATATTATTATATATATTATATACTATGATATAATATATAAATATTATTTTTATTATACTATATAATAGTATATAATTAATACACTTACCTATTTATATATATTTCTAATATATTTATACTATGTACTATTTATTTATTGCTTATACTAATTTATACCTATATTCACAAATATGTGAAATCCTCCACCTCCTCCAACTGTAATCCTATTTTTAACGGACGTCACACCTTACATTAATATAATGTCATATATATTTATAATATATATATCTATTATTATACTCATATTAATTAATATATATAAATACTATAATATATATATATAATATCTATACTCTATCTATTATATATATATTACTATATCTACATATATATATAATTATATAATTATTATATATATACATATATAATATATATCTATATTTATTATATCCATATATATAATATAAATATATTATATATATATATCATATATATATATATATATACTATACTCAACTATATATATATATATATATATATATACTATCATATATTATATATATACTACTCACTCGTTAATCTCTTATCCACGGTTTAATAAATGTAAATAAAGTCAATTAATTATGAATATCTATTTCTGAAAATGTAATTCTACTACTATACTATTTTAATAAAATATGATATATTATAAATATATATCTCTATACTATATATTATATACCTAATATTATATATCATACCTATACTATACTTACTATATCTATATATATTTATCACCTATATATATAATTATATTTATATACCCATATATACTAATAACACTACCCTATTAACCTTTAACTATATAAATACATCACTACTAATTATATTACTCCTATCACTCATATATTAATATATTATATAATATATCCTCACACTCACACCATCTATATATATATACAATATATCTATCCAACTTGAAGTTAATAAAAATATTAAAAGATATTATAGCTATCATTTCCTTTCGACAACAGAGAATTTAAAACACATAAATCATCACGATCATTACTATATTAAATATTAAAAGAAATATATCCATACAAATAAGATACCCGGAAAGGAACAAAAGGAAAATGACCTATATTATTTTTATATATATATTTATTATATATATAATATATTAATTAATATATTATAATATATAATAATATATAATATATATAATATCATATATATATATATATATCACTATAAAATTATATGATATATATATATATATATTATATAATAATACAAGGGCGTACGGTGGGTGGGGTTTTGAGTGGTCAGAAACCCTCCCACCGAAATTTTTTCCAAAGTCAGAATTTTTTTTTATAAAGATTGTCTCATTATATATATATATATATATATATATATATATATATATTATATATTAATAGTTATATATATTATATTTATATATATATATATAAGTATATATAATAATATATATATATATATATATATTCTATAATATATGATAAATATCCATGGAAATTATCGTACATTCTAGCACTTTTTCTCCTAAAAGCTGAAAATCGTTCAATTTAAATTTAGATTAATTAATATTATTTATTTATCATTATTAAGCAGATAAAATTAATCACGAGAGGTGCCAAGCAGGGGGATATGGTTTGAAGTTAAAATCTAATTGTTAGATATATTAAATTATCTGTGGGATAAGGATTTATGCTCTAAAGGGAAAAAGCTGAATCTGGGCCGGAGTTTTAGAAAAGAAATTTAAAAATTAATTTATCTGATGGGTAATTTATTCGTGCTCTATTAAGATTTCGTGTAGATGCTGGAGGTCACGTTCTGAGCGATCACTTGGTTAACATTTCTCAAGTTGCACAATACACTAGTCCTCGCATCCAGAATGAACTAATTAAGCTTTGTGGGGATATTATAAAAAGAAAAATTGTTCACAGTATTAATAGTGCAAAATGTTTTACTGTTCTGGCTGATGATACTACTGATATTTCCAAAATTGAGCAAATGACACTATATCTTAGATATGTTGATCAAGTAACATACAAACTTAAGGAAGAATTTCTTGCTTTGTAGCTGTGGAAGAACTAACTGGTCACGCTATCGCTACTTCAATAATTAACTCATTAAAATGAAAGTGGAATTAAATGCCTTGATTATATAGTGGTCAAGGGTACGATAGGCGCTGTCGCCTAAATGATAAGTGATGTAAAAGGCGTACAGTTGTAAAATATGTCCTACAGCATTATATATGTATTAGTGCTCATGTATTAAACCTAGCGATATGTCAGGCGTCTAAAATTTACTGTCATCTAATTTTTGTTTAAGTGTCAAGTAAAACGTGTGGAAAAACTTTTTCATCGTCGTCAATCGAACAAATATAATTGAAAGGGATATCATACTATATAAAACGATAATTTACCAGAGCACAGAAGCAAGTCATTGCTTAGTTTAACTTAAAATGGTTTTGGAAAAAAAAAAAAAAGGGGGTTTTGGGGAAAATAATTTTAATCTAATACTTTTGAAAAAGTAAATACAAATTTTCTTTTCTAAGAAAAATCTGAGAAGCAAAGGAAAAAAAATAATTTTTTTTTCGTAGCGCAAAATTAGGAGGGGGCTCACTTTTTTGTCCTCCCTCACTTCCAGAAAAAAAAATATCAAAAAAAAAGAAAAAACGGTTTGGGGGGGGGGGGGGGGGGGGCCCTATATAAGGTTTTGAGTCTTCAACTCAAGCCTATCAAATGCTAAATTCTTTACTTGAAGGTCGGTTTATTGTAACACTTTTTGTCCTTGACAAAGTTCTTTCATCCACTTTAATAGACTATCTTAAATAAGTTAGAAAAAATCGAATGTGATTTAAGTAGAAGCATGTACCACAATTTGTTAATCCTTAGCCGTTCATGAATGTGGCGTACAAATTCAGAATATGTGTTTAAAAGCATCTTTGAAAAAGTTATGTGCCTTGCTATGGAAATTTAATGTAACGATTTTGATCCCCCGAAGTGCTTCTTGCCAAATGAAAGTATCTGGTTAAATAATATTGAAACTGAGCATTATTATAGACAAATGGTATTTTATAACATTTTTGGAATAAAATTATTCATAATTTCTGTCTGAAGGCAGTTTCAAAAACATAAAGACTTATTGTCCGATCTTCAGAAATTTCCACCACGATATTGTGCTTGATAAGTTTAACGTATTTTGAACTCCAAAAATCTGTTGCAGATTTATGAAAGTTTCTTAAAATGCGGCAGGAAACTTGGAAAACTAAATTTTGAAATTATGGAGAAGATATGGACGACAAAAGTTGTGAATGCAGACCTTACCCTGCAATAGATGCATTGTTTAGTTGTCATAATACTTTCTTCGCTCAAATATTATGGAAGCTCTACAATATTAAGAACTCTCCAGTTTCAAACGCGCAACACCTAAAGATCATTTTCACCATTAAGTACGTTTTAAAAAACGTACTTAAGAAACTCAATGGAACAAGATCGTTTGACAGGTCTTGCTTTACTTTAACATTCACAGAGGAATCGAAGTAAGATCCCGATGTAAAGTAATTAACACCTTTTTTGTAAAAAGTCATAGAGAGAAAAATTTTGTACTATGAGGTAAGTTTCGCTCATTTTATTTATATATATATATATATAAAATATATATATATACATATATATATATATTATAATTATTATATATATATATATTATATATATATTATATAATTAATATATTAATATATTATATATATAAATATATTAAATATATATATTATATATATATATTATATAATATAGTGTGGTTATATTATTTATATCTATATATATTATTTATATACATAAATTAATATTATATATATACTATATATACTAATAATATAATATAATAAATATATATATATAATTACATTATATATTAATATATTGGTATATTGATTATATTATAAGTT
>JABUQX010136491.1:7500-17500 GCA_015478945.1 Trachelipus rathkii
AAACAAGCGAGTGAACAAACGAGCGAACAGATGTTTTGTTATGAAATGGGGTAATTGGATTGGGGGACACTCGGAAACAGTGGGGTATCAAACCCCTATTCTTTTTAAGTAGTATAAGACAAATTTGGTTTATTATTATATTATATATTATTATATAATGTATTATATAATTTAATATATAATTTGATTCGATTTTGAAATAACTACTTTCTATATATATATAGTATATTATCTTATAATTTTATAGTATATATATATAGTATATATATAATAGGTGTTATATATATATAGTGGATAATCTAGGATAGAGCTTTCGATTCTAAACAGTAATCCTCCTTCAGACTCAGCGTCATAAAGCTCGATCGTTCTGGATATATATTATATATTTTATTTAGTTTTTTTATTATTTATATTATTATATTATTTTTATTTTTATTATTATAATATATATTATTTTATATATATATTTATATATTTATAATTTATATATATATTATATATATTATATTATTATATATTTATAATATATTATATATTATATTTTATTAATTAATTCAGACAGGCGTATTCCTGCACTTCTGTGCCTACTTCGTGCTCAGACTGAGTTTAAATATTAGAAACTATATCTATTTTTGCAAATTTTAAAATTTTTTATATCTCTTATTTTTTTTTTTATCGAAAGTGGTTAGCAAATCGGACTGGTATTCTGGAAAGAAGAAATGCTGGTCTTGTATCAATCGGAAATAGAAAAGGAATAATGCCACTATTTAAATAACTGTTTACTTTGAGTTCAGTGACCAAAGTCAATTAGGGCGGATTATAATATCATAAGTTGACATTTAGAGTAATATAATTATTTTATAAAAATACATTTTATAAAATAAAAATGTTTATCTTATATTTATAATATATTATTTTTAATAAAAAAAAAATATTTTATATAAACAAATAAAATAATAAATATTTACAAAGGTATGTGAATAATTATAAATAAAAAAAAAAAAGTATACTTGAAAATATTTTCAAAATTATAGTTAGGCATTGAAGCAGTTTCCATAAGAGTAAAAATTCTGAAATTATTATAAAAATTATTTATATTTGACAAACCAATTTCATTAATTTATATTATATATATTATAATATTTATTATTATATACATATATATACTTATATATATTATATATATAATATATATATATATTATTATATATATATATATATAATTTTAAACTACCTTTAATCTATTGACAGTGTTAGAGGATGAAAATGTTACTACATAGAAAACTATAATATATTATACCTTTTTAGTTATATTTATCAGAGGTGGCACTCGAACCTTTTTTTTTGTAGTCCGCATTGCAACTTTCTCAGCTATTTTTTGTTGGGGAATTTTCCGCAGTTCGCAATTTCCGCAACCTTTTTCTGCTTCGCCAGTCCCGCTATTCGCAATTCCGCAGTTTCGCAACTTTTTCTTTTTCGCCAGTCGCTATTCGAAATTCGCAAATTCGCAATCATTTTTCTGCTTCGTCAGTCAGCTATCGCAAATCAGCTAATTCTATCGCTTATAATTTTTTTTTGTACTACTGAAGGCTGAGACAGAGTCGCTAACTCTTTTTTGCGTATAATCAACAGCTGGTTCCTTTAAATTTAATATATTATTTTAATTTTTATATTTTAAATGTTATTATTTTATATATATATCAATTACTAAAGTTTAAAAAAATAACTTTTTATATATATATAATATTATATTAATATATATTATATATTAATAATATTTATATATATTTATATATACATATTATATAATATATTTTAATATATTTATATAATATATAATATTATTATTATATAATATCATCCACTTTTTCTTTCTCCAAGATGGGGGTAAGTGTGCTTACATGCACCGAAAAGAAATGTAGTAGTAAGAAAATGACACATGTCATATATACCTATATATATTAATATACTATCCTATTTAGTAGATGAACTCGTCCGACAGTCAGAAAAGTCCACCCTAGAACATCACGGGACCATTGCGACGTTGACCTGCAGCAGGGCATCTAAGTCAATGTGTGGGGTTCATTAACTCTTTGCCCTCAGATGGGCCAACAACCACACCTATTTACAAAACCTCGTCATATCACTCCTATTATGCACCTTTCTTTCTTTCGCCCTCTGCAGAAACTAAATTATCATTTTTCTTCTCTTCCCAGGAACAGTTCATTTACTGAATCAGTTCAACTTTTTGTTCGGAATCTTGTTCCAGCCGGTCGTTCCCCCCAACACACCACCAACTGTACAGTCCCCTTAACCAAACCTATTGTTATGCCATCCTTTCACATACCAACGCCATCTCGCGACTTTCCATTTTTCTCTCATTTTCCGCTTTTCTTCGACCCAACACAACTATGCTAATACGTTCATTCTCCTCATTTTATCTAATTCTTCTCACACAACTAACAGTGTTCCCCGCGACAGATTGTTCCATACACACATTAAATTTACTTCAGATCATCTACCTTCTCTTATTCCAAACCATATCTTCACCACTATACATTAATACTGTAACAACATATCCTCATGTATAAGACCCTAGTACACTCAAGACTTAGGCCCTTGCATCCACCAACGATTTAAATGCAACAGCCACTTTCCTGACAATTCACACTTCTCTAACTACATCTGCACATCTGTTTCCCGTATCATCCAACATTATATCTAAACTAAATATTTAAACTCGACACTTGATTTCAGTTGCTTTCCTCTCAATCGTAACTTCCTACAACCAAGGAACTTGTCTCACCTTCACAACCTAACCTCCCTCATTATCTACCATCACATCCTTACTCACATCCTACAAATCTCTCTACCTATTCTTATAAACTCCTTTCAGAATTCACCACATTCAATGCCTCAAATCTCCGCATATAATTAAGTAGGGCACCCTCCCACTCTCTTCCATTTCTCCATCATTCTTATACACCATCTCTGGACATTAGTTCAATCCATATAAAATTGATAACCAAGGAGACATAGCACATCCCTGCTCACTCATATTCTCCGCTAATTAATATTAAACCAATCACTTATTCTTTGTACACGCTTCGCTATCGCCATACATTACTTTTGAATTCCATCAGTAAGCCTATAACCACCTAACACCAATATAACACTTAAATACCTGCCCATAGCAGCTTCCCTATTAAATCCTATCATACGCCTGTTGCAAATCCATAAATACTAAATACAATTTTATTCTTCTCTCTCTCTCATTTTCTTAATAATTTGTTTTTAATTGTTATAATAATTCATAATTCACACATCCTCTACAATTCCTAACGCACCTTGTTCTTTCATCCCCAATCAGTCCTTCAGTAACACTCGAGCACTCTTTCGACCAAAATACCAGACATAATTATTCTTCCCTACAACCACTCAATACAACTAATTCCAGTCCTCTATTCCTAACATCAGTTACCTCCTTATCTCACTTACCTTTTTATAAGGGATACTATTACTGCTCTCGCTTCCAATCCCATCGGATACTATTATTCCCTCCATATAAATCGTAACTTTGTTGCACTACAATTTCAACAAATCTCATTCATTCAACCATCTCAACTCGTTTTGCTCATTGTTTCACCCAGCAATTTCATCTATACCTGCACATTTACCATTCTTTAACTCTTTCTCACTCTACCATTACCTTCTCTCTTTATTAATGACCTCATCCCAAAAATATCCATTCCTTTCCTGCCACCATCAATCGTCTTCACTTATCACATTTCATTACTACTCATAATGTTAATATACCAGATTTTTCCGAGTGTTTCCTTCGACCACTCCCTCAATTCCGTTTCATCAGTTTACGAAAGCACCATCCCTATTTCTTATTCTAAGCAGATTTCCTCTTATTTTCATTCTTAACCTTTTGCGCTTCCTTCCAGAAGAGCTATCATTTCCTTGTTAAGTCCCCATTTCTCCTCCTTCCAAAGGATTTTAGTTTTCTAACTTTTTTTCACCTTCTTTACGTATGCAGCTTTTATTATTTCTTTTTTACCTCATTGAATAATTCCAGATATCTTTCTTTTGAAACTTCTTCATATATATAGTATATATATATAATATATACTTATAATATTTATATTAGAGTATTACAGTATATAATGAGTATATATTCCATCCCTTCTTCCCTTTACCCTGAACCACTCTTTTTCAATATCATTATATATTTTTATATATATATATAATATAATATATATATATAATTTTATAATATATAATTATATTAGAGTCATTATATCTTATATATATCTTATATATCTATTTATATAAATTATTATATATATAATAGAGTAATAGTATATATAAAATTTTTATTATTATTCATATTAATATTCAATATTCAAAACCTATTTGTAATTACTAGTTAGTAATGCCCGTGGTCTCACTGATGCTCCTCTCCCTCTTTTCCTTTTACTGGCCCATCTGACACAGGCAACTTCATAATCCTAAGGAGTGTGTTAAACATTATTAATAAATCAAGAAAAAACACACCCCAAAGCTTTCTCAAAAATATATATCATTCAGTAAACGGGATGATACTATCTTAGGTCCTGAGCCAATCATTTAGAGCCCTCTCATAGTACATGACACAATTTTCTCGGCATCAACCGCGGAAGGGAGTAGCAGGGGTATTGTACGTAAATGATAAAGAGGAGTCAATACCAGACTTCTCTGTGCTGCTGATGGGAAATAGAGATATATTAGACAGTGGGGGTGGTCGTCTTTGCACTATGTGGGGTTAATCTTTTCATAAAAATAATACTCCATTCTTCAGCTGCTCTCCGCACAATCTCAAAAGCCCTCTATTCAGTCCTCATCATCGAGAGGTATGGATCCAGAGTACGTCCAGAGAGCTTGGTTGTCATTCTGCGGCTTACATGGGTAATGAAAGAGTGGGTCCGTTTTCACCTTGTCTCTCTGCTTGCGGAACCATCGTTGTCCGTGAACCATTGATGTCACGTTTAATCAGCACCTCACTGATAACCCTTTCTTCCTGGTGTCTCCTTCCAAAGTCCTCATGTCAAGGACTACATCGATCTGGAAGTTTGATAATGAGGTGTCGAGGGCATGTAAGGTCATTCAGCATGGTCTAATGTCCACAAACAGAGATGCTCAAAACCTCTCCTTGGAAGGCCACCCTAAAGTTGGTAGATATATAATAATATATATATATAGGTATTATATATAATATAATATATATTAACTATTTATATATTTATATATATTATATATTATATATATATATATATATATATATATATATATATTATATATATATATATTATGGTACATAACAATGTCGGCATTTTTAGGTAAAAATTTTTTTAGTCCTGTATTAGAATCAATGAACTTTTTTATAATGACTATAATTGACAGAAAAATGACAATTGATTCGTTCAATTCATGAAAAATATGTGAATGGCAATTGCCAGGGTGAAAATTCTTTATCAGTTATCAATGACCCTTTCGATAAAAACTCCAAATTTATAGTGCTGCAAATAAGAGCTGGGAACTCAATGATTTATTTCTGTTTTGCATTTCTGTGTTATCGTTCTCTTAGGCCATTAATTTCACCAGTACACGCTCCCCACGTATCGTATACACATATAATATTCGTCTGTGGTATTATCTATGCAAGCGGATCTGTCAACATTCAGTGAGTTTCAAATGCATTCATGGCTTGCAGAGGGCAAGGTTAATTTCGGTATAATTTCCACTACATCAAATATTCTGGTGAGAAAATATGTGCGTGGTAAACATTTGGTTAGACGCAGATCTTCTGTCCTATGTATTTGAGATGAAAGTGCACGGTGTTTCCAGTGTTGAAAAAAAAGTGACTATGTTTCCAGTGATATTCTTCCATTTTTAGGAAGGAGGATTAGTACGAAATATATATGGTCACTCATCAAAGCACGGGAACTCTACCATCTGGGCAATTGTGAAGGCACGTGTAACTATTTCTCCCATTTAATTCACGGGGACGTACGCACTAGTTTTCTTTAATTGAGAAACCTGAAAATGTTTGCTACAAATAACTCATGAGAGGAAATAATTAAAGTCATACTTCGCCAACCTGATATTCTCTCGATATCAGTTTAATCATCTCTCACTCTCTGGCTTGTAAGATCTGTTGCATCACGCATCTCGTATACCTGTTTTATCACATTCGATCCAACGAATTCATTATGGTTCCTCTGAGAGTTGGTTTGGTAGAAGAAATTTGGGTATTAGAGAGTCTAACCACATGCTTTTAAGATAACTATCAAGGAATAATTGATGCTGGCAGCCAATGTACTGTGGCTGCGCAAATCCTCAATGTGACGCATTTTCAGTTCTCATAAAAAATTTATCAATTCACTTCACTCGTTGGCCAGTATTTATTGCTAGTTGTGTCACACTCACGATTATTGAAGGTCCCTTCATTGCTCACATTGATTTTCACCCAACCTTTGCATTAAAAACATACTGTGAAAATCACCCATTCATCATATATCTTACCTATACTAATTATCAATCCTCTAAGATTCACCTTGATTACTCGTGGTTTCAATTCGCTTACTCGAAACGGAAGGCTAGATAATATTTTCTCTTCTTGGGCAAAAAGGATTGTTATTTAGCGCGGCTCGCTATCTTCGCTACATCTAATATTACAGTCGCCCAAACACCTGACAATGTGAAAGTGTTGAGATACAGCTAGATTCAAATCTTCGGCCAGAATCACTGGAGTAAAGAGATATGGAAAGAAAGTAGATTTATTAAACTTGAAAGAGATTTTATGTCACCACTAAGAACTGCATGTGTATGCTAAATCGTTTGCATTATATAAAATGAATACGTTTTCCAGTTGTCGAGTAAAAGTCAACTTATTATAATAACCTAATAATTTTAAATATCCATCTAATTATATAATCATGAGCCGATTTTAATAAGGATCTACTTTTTTTCATTTGCTACAGGATACAGCACCGTACATACAGATACTCAAGTGACACAAATTTGATTATCACTAGATTGAACTGTCATAATGAAAAGTCTAAAAACTGTATTGAACAATCATGAAAGAATTAAAAGCCTCTTAGTAATCACAGATCAATCAAAAAAGTATCAATCATTTGGTGACAAACAGGAGTATAAAATTTGTGCAAAATGGATATATTTTTGTAGTCATAACTCTAATATATATTAATATATATACTATATAGATACATTATATATATATATATACATATGACTATATCTACTATCATATATATATATAATACCTACTATATATAGTATTATATATATACGAATATTCTTATATATATTAATTCTTTATAATATATATAACTAAATCACTATTAAATATATATAATAATAATATTCACTAGTCATACCTCACATAAGTATAGGTTTAATATTTACTCAAAATGTCCCAAATTTCATTTATATCTATAGCCAATCTCATTATTTTGTCATCATATCCTAAGACTTAAAGAACTGATACATGCCTGAGAATATTTGCAGTACATTGTAATTTATATGAAATATATTTTAAGTGATTGAAAACAATAACCTTAGGTGCTTGTAAAGTTCTCTATTGCGAGAAATTGCGGATTAGCCGGAATTGCGACCTTTCCCGAAATTCAGCATTGCGGAATGAACTTTAGAGTCATTCCGACTAACTGAATTCCGTCAACTTTTGTTCGCGCATTGAGGTATCGACAATTAATCCGCATTTTTTTTGGTAGTAACCTGCGAATATTGCGCGAATTGCGGAAATTGCGGACTTATAATTGACGGAAACGCACCACCTCTGATATATCTATATATATACATGTATATTATATATATTATATAGTAAATAATATATAAATTATAATATGAAATATATAACTTAATATATAATATAATATAGTTAAAATTAATGAAATTATGATAAAATATTTACTATATTATACTCATGGTTTTACATCGTGACACTTTAATATGTATATATTATATATGTTATATTATATTATATATTTATAGTATATTAATAATATATATATATATTAATATATATATATATATATATATATATATTATATATATATTATAATATATATATATTAATTATATATATATTAATATATATATTATAATATATATATATATATTTTATATATATATATATATATATATATATATTTTTATATATATATATATATATATATATATATATATATTTAAATATATATATATATATATAAATACTATATATATATATTATATAAATATATATATATTATATATTATATATATAATATATTATTAAATATTAAATATTTTTTTTCTTTGTTTCTAAGATAACAACTTAATCAGTTTGAATTGATGTCTTATTTCAATTTCTACAAAGTAATTTCACATTTCAAGAGCATTTTTCAAATTTTGATCCACATTACAAAAAAAGATAATATAAATCAGATCATATTAAGGACTTACTTTGAAATATAAATTTGATAATTTTGCTTGAATTTTATATCCTTATTTTTTAAATTTGTATTTTCCAAAAATTTTTTATATTTTTGTTGTTTTTAATAATTTTGTAAAAAAAAGATTTATGTATCTGATGAGGGGACCAAGGATATAAGTCCCGTAACGTAAACTTTATCTCTTTTAGTTATTTTTCTTAAGATTTCCTTTACCTATTTTTAAAGTGGTTAAAAAAAATATTTTAATATTTAAAGAGCTTGAGTGTTGAATTATACTTCATAATAGTTACTATTATAATATATAATATAAAAATATATATTATATTAAAATAAATTTTTATTAAATTTTTTTAATATAATATATTAAATATTTAATTAATATATATATACTTATATATATATTATATTAATAATTATATTAATATATATATTATTATATTATATATATATTATGTATATATATATTAGTATATATATTAATATATTTATATATATTATAATATATATTATTATATTATAAATATATTATATTATATATATTTATTAGTATATATATAAATAAATTATATCATACTTATATAGACAATATTATTATAATATATACTATATAACATTTATTATATATATATATAATATATATATATATATATATATATAATTATAAATAATATATATATATATAATATTATATTAATAGAGAGAGAGAGAGGAGAGAGAGAGAGAGAGAGAGAGCACGAGTAGTAAAGAGTTACTGGAGTGCCCAAACTGAATATATATACTAATATTAATACTATAATATATAAATATATATAATATTAAAATATAATATATATATATATATATATATTATGTTCAATTAATATATATATAATATAATATAATTATTATTTAATAATAATATCTTATTTATATATAATATATATTATATATATATATTATATTATATAATATTATTATATTAATATTATATATTATATATATAATTAAATATTTTTATTATTATATAAATATATTAATATTATATATATATATATAATTTAATATAATAATTAATATATTGATTTTATCTATCTATATAACTATCATATATAATTAATCATTATTAATATATTTTATATAATAGTAATATAAAAATTAATATTAAATGTTATATAATCAGTGGCGACTCCAGTAATTTTTTACTACTCTCTCTCTCTCTCTCTTCTCTCTTCTCTCTCCTGCTTCATACTCTCATTCTCTCATCTCCTCTCTTTCATCTTCATCTCCACTTTATATATATAATATTATATATATTATATATATATATATATATATAAATAATATATATTTTCATTAATATATATTTAATATTAATATATATTATAATTATATATATATAGGTAGGTTATATATTATATATATATATATACTTGAGTTGTTTGCTATTTTTAGCAAGTTTTCCTTTAATTTAAATTGGTTCGATGGATACTGCTATTGTT
>JABUQX010136491.1:22500-24073 GCA_015478945.1 Trachelipus rathkii
CTTCATGCCCTTCAACCAGCTACATCCCCTTCAAACATCTACATGACCTTCAAACAGCTACATGCCCTTCAACCAGCTACATGCTCTTCAAACAGCTACATGCCCTTCAAACAGCTACATGCCCTTCAACCAACTACATGCTCTTCAAACAGCTACATGCCCTTCAAACAGCTACATGCCCTTCAACCAGCTACATGCCCTTCAAACAGCTACATGCCCTTCAAACAGCTACATGCCCTTCAACCAGCTACATGCCCTTCAAACAGCTACATGCTCTTCAACCAGCTACATGCCCTTCAAACAGCTACATACCCTTCAAACAGCAACATGTTCTTCAACCAACTACATGCTCTTCAAACAGCTACATGCCGTTCAAACAGCTACATGCCCTTCAAAGGCAGCTACATTCTTTACACAGGGCTTACATCCCTTCCAAACAGCTACATGCCCTTCAAACAGCTACATCCTTTCAACCAGCTACATGCGCTTCAAAAAGCTACATGTTCTTTAACCAGCTACATGACCTTCAAACAGCTACATGTACTTTAACCAGCTACATGCTTGTCAAACAGCTACATGCCCTCCAACAAGCTACATGCTCTTCAAAAAGCTACATGCCCTTCAAGCAGCTACATGTCCTTTACACAGCAACATGCCCTTCAAACAGCTACATGCTTTCAACCAGCTACATGCCCTTCAAACAGCTACATGTCCTTCAACCAGCTACATGCCCTTCAAACAGCTACATGCCCTTCAAACAGCTACATGTCCTTCAACCAGCTACATGCCCTTCAAACAGCTACATGCTCTTCAAACAGCTACATGCCCTTCAAACAGCTACATGTCCTTCAACCAGCTACATACCCTTCAAACAGCTACATGCTATTCGAACAGCTATATGCCCTTAAAACAGCTACATGCCCTTCAACCAGCTGTATGCCCTTCAAACAGCTACATCCCTTTCAAACAGCTACATGCCTTTCAACCAGCTACATGCTCTTCAAACAGCTACATGCCCTTCAAACAGCTACATGCCCTTCAAACAGCTACATGCCCTTCAAACAGCTACATGTCCTTCAACCAGCTACATGCCCTTCAAACAGCTACATACCCTTCAACCCGCTACATGTCCTTCAAAGTTGTTACTTACCTTTCACCACAGGCTTACATGCTCTAAAACAGCTTACATGCCCTTCAAACAGCTATATGCCCTTCAAACAGCTACATGTTCTTCAATCAGTTACATTCATTTCAAACACCTACATATTTCTCAACCAGCTACATGCCCTTTAAACAGCTACATGCCCTTCAAACAGCTACATGCCCTTCAACCAACTACATGCTCTTCAAATATCTACATGCCTTTCAAACAGGCTACATGTCCCTTCAACCAGCTACAGGCCCTTCAACAAACTACATGCACTTCAAACAGCTATCATACCCTGTAACCAAACTATATGCTCTTCAAATATCTACATGCCCTTCAAACAGCTACATGCCCTTCAACCAGCTACATGCCTTCAAACAGCTACATCCCTTTCAAACAGCTACATGCCTTTCAACCAGGTACATG
>JABUQX010136493.1:5000-13420 GCA_015478945.1 Trachelipus rathkii
AAAATTATATTTTTAAATAAAAGTGGAAGAATGAAGACAAAAAATAAAATCTAAATGCAGAGAATCAAGGGAAATATACAGCATTATTTTTATTCTTATACGGCTGTCAATATCATTGTTTGAAACATCCTAGGAGAAGTATTGAAGATAAGACCAGAATCTGTATCCAATTTCACAGGGCGGGATTTAACGTTACCTTCGTTTCAGAAGGCGTTATATTCTTCTTCGATCACATCATTAACATTTAGATTATATTTCGTACTCATAATAATCAGTGATTTGAGATGTTCCAATACACCCAAGAAAGTAGGAAAACTTATAACTCCTTTTACCTTTAGGAAAATGAACTACTCTTAACAAAGATGCTTTAAGTATTTTCTTTCGTCTTTGTTAATTCTATAATATCTGTAACATAAACATAGGCCCATACCAGGATCTGAAACATCTTAGAGGCCTGCATACAAAATAATGAACTCTCGGTGTCATTTTTGTGACATACTCTTCCATCGTTGGTATATAACGCATTAGATCCTTTAGAGATGGTTTGGTATTATTTCTCAATGTTTTGTTTACATATGAATAATGACAATTACGAAACCAACCTGAAGGGCTGAAAATAAATAAACCTATATCGTTCAGGTTTCACATGAGTGTGAGATTTTAAGGTGATTAACACGTTATCCTCGTTAACGGATTTATTAACAAGAAACACTAAATCTTTACATAACTGACTTGCTTCAAATTTTTTGTTTAAGTCTATGAACACATCGGTAACCGATTTATAGAAACCACGGTTTATTAAATATCTTTCAAAGAAATATTCTTTCTTGCCTCGTTTGATGACTGACATATTATCGTTAATTTTTAATACATTTTTAACATTATCAACATTTCTAAATATCGAAAACGCCAAATATGATTCAGGCCTATTCTCTATATTGGCGTCGAGAATTATTTCACTTAATCCAGCTTCATACTTTTCTCGATCAAAAGTTATAGGGTTCAATAACTCTGTAGTATAGTCTGATATTTTATTTTCCGGATGTAGATCCATAGAAGCCGATGAGGGCAGCGTTAAATAGAAATGATCTTCTCTCCATGTTCACAAAGTAAACTGATCAATGTTTCTTAATTTCACTAACATTTATATAATGTTAAACTTCATTGGGTAACCTACCCATTTGACAAGATACTGTTTATTTTTTTCCTTTAGATCCTAATATTTTTTCTATTTTATACTCATGACTCTTAGGATCAAATTGTATTTTCTGTATTTCCTGTTTATAGAATCCTCCTTTTATTTTTTCACCATCTAAATCATCAAGATAGTATAATTTTAGCCCATCTCTCGGGAATTCTCTGATAGTATCTACTTTAAAAACTTCTCTCGACCATCCTGCTTCATACCCTTTTCTGAAATTTTCATCAGTCCTGGATACTCTTACATAGTCTCCTACTTTAATGCCTGTGTTATCTTTTATTTTTCCCTTTGGGTTGACAGGTACAACAGGTTTCGTCTTCACCATCTCTATAGGGGTATTCTTAAGTGTTCTATGATGAGACCGATTATAAGAGTAAGCCAAGTCCTGTAGTATATCTATATATTTAAATGTATTCATCTTCGTGAAATACCTATACATTCTTTTAGTTCTTTGTACTCTTTCAACTATTGCGGCTTTATTAACTGAAAATGTGTTGTAATACCCTATGTCATACTCTGTAACTAGTTCTTGAAACTCTTTACCTAAAAATTCTGTACCCTTATCTGTCCATATCATTTTGGGATATCTATCATTTATAATTTCTCTGACTGCTGTAGCAACAGTCTTTGATTTTTATCTTTTAAAACCCTTAACCATAAGTATCTGGAATATACATCTATCACAAAAAGAATATAGTGATACCCCTCATTGTAAGATTTATATTTTATCATATCGGTCAAGTCTAGTTGCCATACGCTATCTAAATGTGGAGCTATAGTTTTCCGTGTCGGAAATTTTTTTCGTATAGGTTTATGAAGGGTAAACGCATCCTCACCCTCTAAATATTTTTTCAATTCTGTTTTACTAATTTGTGGGAACTTTGAAGCAAACCTTGAAAAACCGTAACTGTGTGGCTGTTTCACATCAAAGTAATATTTATCGACCGCTTCCTTAGCCTCCATGATTCACAATGACATTAACAATAAAAATTATATTCATTTATACTGAAAGATGATATAAAAAAAAACAAAAACAAATGTATATATAAAATATTTTTATTTTTAAAACAAAAATAATATTAACTATTTAATTACAAGTCTAAAAACATAGTACTGCGAAGATAACATAAAATGTACCTAATTTTTAAATACAAATAATACAATCATAACAAAAATGTGAACTAATCCCCATTTGATGATGTGGTTTCTATTCTTCCATGAACGTAATGCTTCTTAACAACTTTGTCTGCAATTAAAGAAGTATAGAGGGACTTGCATCAAGTCTAGAACAATGGAATATTATCCAAATCCCATTAATCTTTGTTTATTCAAATTCAGCTGTAGAAAATTACTGGTCTAAGTTCTTGTTGAATCTGTGCATCGTTGTAGGAGGATGGTTCACTGATCAGAGATCGGATATGGTAACAACCTTCAGGCCTTAAGTATTGTTTCCCGATCAATAATGATTGTTCAGAGGTTGTTCCATACAATCCCAGTCTTTTAAAATGTATATAGGCTATTTGTTTTCTTACTCCTCATTGGCAAGCTTTCCTTGAGTACATGTTTAAAATTGTCTTCTCTTTTCACCATAGACTTAGTATCTGTTACTAGAGCTGAATCTCTTAGGTGAATTTAATAAAACTTTTAGATCTACTAATTTTGTATAGCATTTTGATGATTCTTTTTCATAGATATTAACATCGAGTTTATGTTGTTGGTTCTTCTCGTAATTATTTTATCTCTGTAACTTGAGGATCATAAACTCAAGGGTTGCTGTTGAATCAACGGTTGACAAGGGTTATAGCTGTCTGATGTAGTTGAGGTTTGGATAGGTTGTTCAGAATTGGTGTTGTTGTTGTTGTTTGTTGTTGTTGTTGTTCTTGTTGTTGTGATTCTTAGTTGCATTTGTTATTTATTTGCTGTTGTTTGTTGTTGTTGTGAGAGCTGGGTTGCATTATCATTTCATCTTCTCATAATCGCTATAGGGTAAAACTGCTACCTTCTTCATCATTGAGCAAACCACTTGGTTATCAAAGGGGCTATAACGGAAAAGAAAGGTAGAATACCTCCTCCTTTCTGTATTAAGCTTCTTTTATTTTTAAGTTTTCTTACGTTACTAGCAAGTTTTTGTGATGTTTCTATGACAGTAACTTCACCTTCTGAGGTCTGTTTAAAGGGACATTTCCTTTTATAAGATTTAGGCATACTTCTATTTTGACATGAATTTTCATCTTCACAGATCAGTTTACATTTCAAGGGTTTAAGTTTTTAATTCTGTCATAAGTAAATACTCTGCTATAAATCACTCATTCAGGTATGTATGCTATCTCATCTCATTAAACCACAGATATTTATTTTGCAATGTTAACCTCTATACGTGTTCTTAGGATGAAGCTCACAAAGTAAATAACCATGAGGTATAGATGTAACTATACTTGCTAGAGACTCTACGTTGATATTGGACATTTGGGCAGTACAACATTAACCTGACTCATGTCTTTACTGAACAAGATTAAATGCACTGTGTGTTTAGAACACATCACACCCATATATATTCTGATGAAGATCAGTACGTTATAAAAATACTGTGATGTTTAAATGATGAGAGTAAACTGTGAAAGTTTCTGCTATATCCTCATTCAATTTATGCATCAAATTATGCCCTGGTAAACATTGAAGAGCTTTTATGTCATATAACCCCTCGTGAAATTCGATTACATCTTTGTAATCTTTAAACTTTTCTTGGTAAACCTGTAACACCATATGATTTTAACAGGTTGCTGTTCGAAAATACCTCTCTTAAAATGTTTAATAACAGAAAGGTTTCCCACCCTGTAGGATGAGACAAGATAGCAGGAGTCCGGAACATAAATTTACTAACGTCCATTCTAGATTGACCCCCGAACACTATTGAAAGAAAAGGTTTGCATTTATGTTATAAAGGCTTTAAAATAACTTGTTTTCTTTTTCCTGCTTTTATCCCAAATTATTTATACTAAAGAAAAATATGGCTTGAATCAATAGAATCAATAGATCAATAGATCCAATAGATCAATAGATCAGATGTGTGAGCTTTGGTCAGGAGATTTGGATGGTGGTTTGATTTGCTGATTTTCTGATTTACTGCTTTATGTAAAACTTTACAATTTTAGTAAAAATTTGACCTTAGTCAATAAATAGATTAATGGATCAATAGATCAATAGATCAATAGATCAATAGATAGATAGATCATGGGAGGAGGGTGTGCAGTGGTAGTTTGATTTACTGATTTGATTTAGGGTATGTAAACGTTACAATTTTAGTAAAAGTGTGACCTTAATCAATAGATCAATAGATCAATAGTCAATAGATCAATAGATCAATAGATCAATAGATCGTGATTGGACCAGGAGGGTAGGTTGGGTGGCTTGATTTACTGATTTGCTGATTTAGGGTATATGTAAAAATGTAACTTTTTATGTTATAAACATGAAAAGCAAAAAAAATAGTAAAAACAAAAATATATATAAAAGTAAATAAAAAATAATAAATTTTTGAAAAAAGTCGTTGAAAACAGAACACGTTTGCATTCTCGTACCGGATCGTACATGCGATACGCGAGGGGGTGCGCGCACGCGCCATCCACCTACGACGGTGTTCGCGCCGGCAGAGCCTGCGACCATGCTCCCGCCGTATCGTATCGCGCTGACCGCGCCCATGCGCCGATTGCGCCGGTTCCTGGCTCGCGCGCCTGCGGACGCCACGCATCGGCCAGGGCCTGTTGACGCTGCCATGCACCGTTGGTGGGCAGCCGGCTCGCCGCCTGCGCTGTTTTGGCGCCACTGATGGTAGCCCCGCTGTCAGCTGCACCGTCGCCCGGCACCCGGTGCAGGAACCTGCCACCGATTTGCTCGCCACTGGCATCTTTGCAAATTGCACTCTGGATCATCGCAGAATTTCCCGGCCTTCTGGCAATTTGGTACACCGTAGAAATTGGAGTCCTCACTCAGGGACCCATCGGGGACATGGCCTCGTCTACGACAGGGCCGTTAATCCCCGAACGGGTCGCCCAAGACCGACGCCGAGATCAATCTCAAACTCGGCGTCTCGGTGCCGCGATGCGGTGTCTGAGGTGCGCTGCGGCTGTACCGAGTCACGAAGGTTGATCACCCGGGGCTGAGACCGACCCAGCGAAGCGAGACCAAAAAACTTTCAGAAGTGATCGCTGGGATTACTTCTTCGGCGCGTAGCTCACTGCTGCTGCGCAAAGCAACAACACAAGCAGACCAAACAAGAAACAATTAAGCAGCCTTCAGGTCTGTGATATATCGGCAGACAGACCCTTCGGTGTATCTGACCTCCAGGCGGGTCGTTTTTGGAAGCGCCGTAATGTCCGCTCCGCTCCAGCGCTAAGGAAACATCAGCGCATCGGCGTCACCCTCGAGGGTGACTTACCTATGCATCCTACGAACTTGAAATTTACGGATCCGTCTTATCCATATATGAATTGTATTTCAGAAGTTGCGCAAATATCTCTAGTCGCCTCATATCAGAAAGAAGGCTGGTCGATACTGACATTCACTTAGCTCAATACCAGAAATGAATAATATAATAAAACAACTACTGACCGCAGTGACATAGCGCGAAAAGTTTTCGTCATAAAAAGAAAGATTCTGAAGATTTGGAAAAATTCAAACTTAAACCTGAATTTATCGGTAAGACTAATTTAGATAATTGTAAAGCTAATGACAGGGATAACTTATATAAAACCACTAAAATAACCCTTAATGAAAGTACAAATAACTTTATCAGTATAATGTCACAGCAACAAGAGATTATTAATGTTAAGTCAAATTGCACTTTAGTGCCGGAAAAGTTATAGACTTTTCAAAGAACTATTTTGAAAAGTGTCATTATTATTATTATTATTATTATTATTATTATTATTATTATTATTATTATTATTATTATTATTATTATTATTATTATTATTATTATTATTATTATTATTATATATTATTATTATTATTATTATTATTATTATTATTATTATTATTATTATTATTATTATTATTATTATTATTATTATTATTATTATTATTATTATTATTATTATTATTATTATTATATTATTGAAATTTAATATGAATTAGATTTGTTTTCTGTTTTTTTTATTTTTATTCTTCGTATATTTCAATTATTCTTATAATTTTTTGGGAGTATTTAAAAAAAAATCTACCACGGCCACTCGAGCGAAGCTAGAGGGGCATCCTCCTCAAGGAGGAGACGGGGGATGATATAGAGGGGTGGCCGAAGGTCCTACCCGGATGAGAAATTAAAGTCGTCGAACTTTCCAACGTAAGATAAAGAATACAAATTAATTTCATTATTTACGTTTTTTGTATGATATGTTAGTTACTTCTACTTGCTGCCACGATTTCTAGATTTAATACGTATTTATCTAACTTTACTTTACAATCACTGTTCAAAAGTCTCCTAATTTAGGAATTTAATATATGACACAGAACGTTTGCAAAAAAAAAAAATAATAAATGAAAAAGGGCTATTTTACCCTTAACATGAACCGTAAGATATTTGATGGTACAGACCCAACGCAATTTTATGTTTCTCTTCAATATTTTAAATCAATGATTGCAGATCATTGTGAAGAATATCCTGATAAACTGCATTACCTGCAAAAATTAACACAGGGCTACCTTTACAACTTGTTAAGTTAAATGAAAACGAAAACGCAACAATACCTGTAATATATATGGCAGAAAAGGAGAATGGCTTTTTGAAAGAAATGATTCACCTAGTCTCAAAGATATCGAAAATTTTGAAATTTGTCAAGAATTTAACCCATTTAATTTCATTGAAAGAAGAATTGAATATTAGTAGGCTTACAATCAACCTCATTAAAAAAATTACATTGCAAGTTATAAGCGGAGAAGGTGAAAAAGGACCTTACGTAACTCTTCATAAATTTGGCTATGTTTTAAATTCACCCTCAATTTCCGATGTGAATAAAAAATAAAAAATGCTTTAGATAACAGAAGAATAATTTAATGATATTGATAAAAAATTTAAAATACTTTGGTCGCAAGATTTTTCTGAACATACAGGTCTTGAAAGGGAACTCTCCATTGAAGATAAAGGATGGAAAACAAAAATTGAAAATAGTTTAAAGAAACGAACTGACGGACATTATGAAGTTGAATTACCTTTTAAAGATGCAAGCTTTCTTTTTACCGATCATTATTATTCGGAAAATGGAAGAACAAATAATCCGAAGATTGGTGCAATCTAAAAGGAAATTAGAAATTGATAAAGAATACTACGCCTCCTACAAGGATTTCATGGATCTTATGTTATACAGAAAATATGTTGAAGAGGTTCCAAAAAAATGAGATAGACGCCACCCGAGGAAAGATATGGCATTTGCTTCACTTTGGTGTGTACCACAAATAAAAAAGAAAATAAGAATATTTTTTGACGCTTCTCTTAAATATAAAGGGGTTTCATTGAATGATAAGCTTTTGTAAACTTGACGATTTTGTAGACAACATTCTTGGTATATTGTCATGGTTTCGTGAAGAAAATATTTGAATAATGACAGACATAGAGAATATGTTTTATGCAGAGAACATCATCCCGCATCATCACAGGGATTTCCTCAGATTTTAATGGTTTCCTAATGGGAATTTAAGTGAAGAACCAAAAGAATACAGGGTCACTGTTCATATTTTTGGAGCCTTAAGTTCTCCTTCTATTGCAAGTTACGCTCACCGTCATTCAGTTTGAATATTGGGCACCGAGAATTTCTCTGAAGAAGCAAAACAGAGCATCGAAAGGAATTTTTATGTCGATGATTGGATCAAATCCATTACCTCTCCACAAGAGGCATTAAATATGGCAAAGGAAGTTACTGAGATTGTGGCAATGGCAGGTTTCAATCTTACTGAATTTGTTAGTAATTCAAAAGAAGTGTTGAAAGGCATCGAAGCAAAAAACTATCAAATAAAATAAAGGAATTAATTTTGAATTTTGATGATCTTCCATATGAACGAGCTCTTGGAATTGCATGGAACGTACAAGATGACAAACTTGATTTTAGAGTAAATTTACCGAAGAAAGAACATCAAAAAAGGTGTTTTGTCTACCATTTTTTAAATTTATGATCATTTTGGCTTATCAGCGCCAGCAATATTAATTTTAAAATTAATATTTCAGCACACG
>JABUQX010136494.1:0-22500 GCA_015478945.1 Trachelipus rathkii
TCAACTCTAGGCTTGTTCTATATAATTCCTCTGATATTTATATACGTCTACCAACTTGAGTTTTTTGCTATTGTTTTTGCACTTGTATTTATGGTCTGTTTTTTCTGTTTTTGACCTGTTTTGAATCTTGTTTAATGACAATTACTGTTTAATATAGACCGTGTTTTTTGTTTAGACCTCTGGCGTATCTTGAATCACATGATTAATTGACTTATCGAAAGAACAAGCTAATACAATTCTATACAAATCCTCTTCAATAAGAAATACCACATATAACCGATTATTTTTTCAATACTTTTAATTACTTAGATATATAATAATAATTATATTAATAATTATTATTAAATAATTCTACTAATATTAATATCGATAATCAGTATGTTTTAACGCAGCACGTAAACTGTTATGAATCATTCCCAAAACGGATCACAGTTTAATATATATATATACATTTAAAAATTATCATTTTATATAAGATGTTGAAACGATAATTAGTCATGGTAGTATGAAACTTATATATCACTTATAATTACTTATATATATAATTATAATAACCTTTTATATTGCATTACTTTCATTATTCAAAGTGGCTACTTTGTAGAACAGAAGTATTATAATTTTTAGGATTGTGTGACCAGAGCTTACTCGTTGCTCAGTATAAGAGCTATCGACCATTCACCAATACTAGACAAAGAGAAACACACGATACTAAACGAGAAACTATTAACGTGGAGAAAAGAAAAGATGGAGAAAGATACACATAACACATTATGCACTTGAAACATGGCCTGTTAGTCGATCAAGTTACGGATGACGGAAAAGAAAAAATGCCCATAGCTAAAATTATAATAGTATATATATAAAAAAAAAAGAAAATAACAAGACAAATCGGTAAAACATGAGAAAACTTCCCGAAAGGAAAGATCAATTTGATTTCCAATAATTATTAACATATACAATAATAAGAGAGTAAATAAAGGATGATAATTATTTATTTAAACCCATTTTTGATGATTTCTTTCCCTCGCGTAGAATTCCACAGTTGTAGTCTCCAGTTTGAATGGCTTTCTTAGTAAAAAACACAATTCAAACATTATATGAAGAAATGGTAACAATTATATTTTTAATAGCAGGATTTAAGCATGGGATCGTTATAATAGAAATCCAATTTAAAAATTTCGTATCGATTTAAAGTTTGGAGAATTTAATTACTTATTTATTTTTAATCTCATTTAATTTAATTATTATATTAGTTAAATTACCCGTTTTAATTTTTAATGGGCGAGCAACGAGTGCCATGCCTGTAAATTTATTTCTGCTACCTGTTTGGTTAATACATCCGTTTTTTAATCATTCTTGGCACCAGTTTTTAACTAACTTGTGAAGAGTAACGTTTGCAATTCACCTATTACAATTATATTTATTTATTTACTATTACCTTTAATTGACATTTTCTCTTTTTCATTTATTGTTCTATTTATATTTTTTTTTTAATTACCTTAAATTGTTAGTGTCTTTACTCCATGATATATCATTCGTTTTTCAGTAAATTATAATATTGGTAAATATTGTAAAATCATTTTGATGATTTAATATGATTTTAAAAACACAGGAAATTAGTACTAAATTTAAATGTCAGAGTTTACTTTTACAACTCTAAACCCTCTAAGTGTATAATGATGCATTCATAAGTATCATAGTCTTCGTACACTCTTTGAATTTAGCAGCTGCAAGCAGCATATAGGCTAGGCATGAAAAATCGCTTACTTAATAAAAGGAGGACTGAGAAGAGATCATAGTTGCTGGAACTATGTAGATGTAGTCTTTGGAATTTATGGTACGATGAACATAACGCAAGCGAAAGGGCAACGCAGAAACATGCACTCTATCATAGAACCATAAACAGAATAAACAGTCTTTTATTAACTGCTAAAGCTCCTTGACTAAAATCAAACGTTTACCAACATTTTAAGTTGGGTGGTCCAAAATCACACTTTCTTGGATTTGAGAATATAAAAGTAACCTTACCCTCGGAACTCCGACTGTATGAACAAGCTTTCCAGACACTCTTATGTATATTCGATCAATTTTACTAAATACTCAACTTATTTTCTCTTACATGATCCATACAGTGGGCTCACTACATTATATTTACTACTAGCAAAAACTTAAATCCATTTATTGAGTCCTTTTTCTACTCTCAATTATACATTAATAAAAAATAGATTATTATTGGTCACACTTGCATCAAGTGTGCTGTTGAGCTTACGGTTTTATTATAAATATGTTTCGGAACTTAGTTGGCTTTATAGCTAAGTCGGGACTTTGCCCACTTACTTAATATGGCCAAGTCTTACTATATATACTATTGCTCTATATATATCACTTTTAATAAACACTCTTTAAATTTCAGATACATACTAGGTTTTATCTCATAAAAGGTCTCTAAATATTGTCTCTAATCATATATATTACTATAATTATAATTACGAGGGACTTAGTAAATATGTTCGGAACATTAGCAATGCGGCGATGATAATATGCAAATATACAGCTATTCTGTGGTTGTAAAGATATAAAAATAATTATAAAGATTGTAATTGTGCCACTATCACAAGATCTGTAAGCAATCGCATTCATACCCTAGGACTATTTAGTATACCTTTATATCAATAAATGTCCTCACAACTCTTGAAAAATATAGATATTAATATCTATGACCCAACATTGTAAGGATAAAATATAAAATGGACGAATAAGCTACAAACAGGAATAAACTAGTATTTATTAAATCTAAAGCATTGATATAAAATTTATAGAATTATAATAATATCTCGTTAACATAAATAAATCATACGTCAGAGTAAACAACCAGAAAGCCACACGGTTAAACTTTTTTTTTATTTTACCCTTATCGAACGCCTTTGCCTTTTTTTTCACATCGTTTTACCAATCACAGTCAAAACAAAAATAATGGAAAATTAAATAACAGATCCAAAACGCTACTGTGTTTAAAAAGAATTCAATTAAAAAAAAAAAAAAAAATACAAAAAAGAATATCAATTACCGTATTCGTCATTCTGATAATGTTAATTTTAAAACTCAAATCAAAAAATCTCCTTTACCCTCCCTCTTTATCAAACTTACTGATTACACTCCTAATATTTTATTTACTTATGAATTTTAGCTTTCGAACACAATCGTTTAATTATGACAGTAACACTCTTATTTTCTTCCCTCCGCCTCTAGCTCCAGTCTTCCTCCAGACATCATATCATATACACAAGGTTTGTTTGTTAGTAATTATGTTTCTATTAAAAGGATAACCATCATACTCTTAAACTACTCATCCTTTATTTAAATAGATTATTGCCACATTTTGCACATCCAATCTCGCTTCCTGTACGCCTATTAGGACACCGTAGAGCCTTCACTTATTGTTGTATAAACAATAAATCATTCGCAATTGTCATTTATTAATACAATTCAAAATATATATACTTTATACAAAAATATTATATTTCATTTTCAGAAAAATTTAATTTTTATACATTAAAAATATATTCATGTTTTTTTGCAGTTACCTCCACCTGTTAAAGAACCTAGTCACACTCGGGCGGGGTGAGACAATACTCAAACTTTCATGTCTGCTCATAATTTATAATCGTATAGTTTTATACTCTCTTATCATTACAGTTTCTTAATTTACCGAATATAAGATTCATAGAATTAAATTATAGAATTAAAAATATATATGATTATATTGAAATCACATATAGACTATATATATAATTATATATATAGAGCTCAATATGATACTTTTATCTGGGCATAACTTCCATTATAATACGGTAAAAATATGTATAATAGTATAATTTATTCACCTTATATATAAATTTAAATAACTCGGGTTATATGGTTATATAATAAATTGACATAAATGACAGACAGAGTGGGGATATTCTATGAAGGATTTCGACCACCAGTACCAGCCCCCTTACCACCTGACTGGGTAAACATCTCTGTCCTGACTTATGTTTTGGGTTCCGCAGCACCGAAGAAATCAAAATTTTTATGTATATAGCAAGCAAATAATTTTAAAATATCTCTTAACTTTAAAACCAATTTAATTTTAAAGTTATTCAACTTTTAATATTATAATATTAACACAGCACACCTAAACACATAAATTTCTCCTCTAAGGCACTTGACCATCCACACACGGGGTTGCCCCGGGAGCCGTCATTATCACATTAACCTTATATATATGTTATATATATTAATATATATTATATATATATTATACTAAATAATATAATATTTTTATTATATATCATTATAATTATTAATATCTTATTTATATATATATATATATTCCAAGAGTAAATTTTCTCAATTTTAAGGCCTGTTGAAAATTTAAAAAAATTAATTGGAAATAATGGCAAGGCGTACAAAGGCTAAGAAGGATGTGTTTTTCAAATAAAGGGACGCCTTGACAAGAATACCCATATTGAAAAGAACTTTACGCGAATCATGTGTTCGTGCAAATATTTTTCCAGCTTTTATATGCAGTCCATCCGGAAGGAGCAAAGAAACACACGGTAATGTTGCACGGCAGAGCATCGAAGGGTACCTTCTTAAATATGAAGAAGACATCACAATTACCGGCGCCGTTTGCGGGATGACCACGTTATGCGCGCAGGGTAAAATTGGACTATTTTCACCTTTTTTTTTTTCTTTTTTTCTCTCTCTTTTATTCCTTTCTCTTCTCTTTATCCGAAAATTATTTATTTTGTTTATCTATTTTTTTTCTTTTTGTGTTCGTCAATCATAGAGTGATCTTCAAATTCATTTTTGTTCCTTGTCTTCTTCTTTGTCTGTAATGCTTTTACTATCGGTTACAATTATGTTGTTTGTCTTATTTTTTTCTTGTTCCTTATTTTCTTATTGTTTTCCTCGCTTAGTTGGTTTATTATCTTTATTATTCTATTTTTTTTATTATTTTTTTTTTTTTTCATTTATTATTTCTTTTTTTGTGTTATTTTGTCATTCAAAATTAATCCCAACGATCCCTTCATGTTTTGGTATTTATGGTCGTTTGGAAAAGGTACCGCTACGTCTTACGCAGGGTGTGCCCGTAAAAGCGGAAGGCAATTGCTAGTTAATTTTGTTCCTCTTCGCCTACTCCCATAAGCCCTCCACCCTCATATCGCAGCGGGTACATAGGGACGTGCAAGACTGATATTCGAGAGCCAATTCTATTACCACCTTTATGTTTCATTCCGTAACAAATGATCAATGTGAATTAAACATTTGCATAAAATAGGTCTTATTGTATCAATGCCAAACTGATGATTAGTATTAACTTAACATTTTACGTTTTACAACAATTAAATACCACGACAAGGTGACACACCCTCAATAGTGATTACCCACGTATTCTCCGGGTTCGTAGCATCCTTGGATGTAGCCATTTCCCGCAACCGTGTTAAAGCGATTCAGCCTAAATGTAACTTGTCCTTGAGATTAGGTAATAAATCATCTTGCCCACCTTCTTTAAACAATAATACTATAGATGCAAATCATTAGACCCTAGAACAGGTAAAAAAATAAAAAAAAGTTAAAAAAATTCAAATAAATAATAAATAAATTCATTTACCCTAAGACATCTATTTATGTATCATAGATGCGCCCTACCTGTGAAATTTTTTTTGATCCGAGCTCTCCGTTCCGTGTGGGCGTTAAGTAATTTGTCCTAAATATATATATATATATATATATGTGTATATATTATACGATGTCAGAAAAAATTATATATATAATCATATTAATATGTATTTATTTATATATATATTATATACTATATATATAGTATTACATATAGTATATTTATATCTTTCCACATGAAATGTCTTGAAAAAAAAATAATTATTCCTTTAAAAAAAAAAAAAACAAAAAAAAACTAATTGTTTTTCCCAAAAAAGAAAAAAAAACCAATGGTTTTTTTTTTGTTTTTTTTTTGTTTTTTTTTTTGGTTTTATTGTTATTTTGTTGGTTTTAATTTGGTGGTTTTTTAAATGGTTTTTCAAAGAAGATGGGACAGCTTTTAAACGGAAAATAAAAATGACGGCAAAGTAAATAATTTCAAATGTTTATATTTAGGAAAAATCGTTACTATTTATACATATGTCTTAACACATATTTTAAATTCCTTAACAATTTTCTTCTGAAAATTATATACGAATTTTCAAAATTTCTTCTTCACTATCGACTGGTATCAAGTAATTAAGTATTTGAAGTTTTATACATAAATGTACGCAACATATAATAATATAGAAGGTTTGATCAATTTTAATTATAGTTTAATATAATAAATATACTCTAACTGATTAAAAAAGGCTTTTACCTTTAAATTAATTTTAAAATTATAAATCCTAAAATAAACAATAATACAATAATAAAAAAAACCGCAATTATCTTATGTGAGTAAAGACAAAAGTTTAATCTTTCAAAATTAACCTGACTAATATAAACATAATGGTATTAATGAAGGTAACCTTTAACTTTTGGGTATTCTCTAATTAGAATATAATATATATCATTATAATTATTATAAACTTGGATTTATATATATATAATATTAATATATAAACTTATTTTGTTTATAAATTTTATAACATCATTTTTAAATAATTTTAACTAAATTTTATTTGAATTTTAGTAAAATATATTTTACCCTTACGTACCTATTAGGAGCAGGGGACATATTATATAAATATATTTATATAGATATATATATAATTATATTAGATATATAGTATATAGTCTACATTTACATATTGCAATAAGAATATATCATACTATATATATGACATATTATATATGTAAGATATATTTTTTTAAGTATCATATCCTATATACCTATATATAACATATAAATAATATATAATCTATATATATATATATATATATAAAGTCATAAAATAGCTATATTTATATATATAGCAGAGAGAGAGAGAGGAGGAGCAGAGATGGAAGAGCAGGAGAGAGAGAGAGAGAGATTCATTTTTTTCTATGCGTTTCTAATTGACTTACTGCTTTTAATCATCTTGTAGGCCATGGTAATAGTTAGTCGCAAATCCAGTGTTCTTTTCTTCTGTTAACGATAACCATGTATTTTATTAAATCATCTAATGTTTTATTTTAAAAATAACAATTAATTTCACTTACATTATATTATTTGTTCATTTTATGTTAATAATCTTTTTTCAAAGTTTTTAAATATTGGATTTCTTTATTTATTATTAATTATTGTTATTATATTATTATTATTATTATTATTATTATTATTATTTTATTATTTAGTATTTTATTATAATTATATTTAATTATTAAATGAGTCACCTATTAAACTAAAATTATTTTTAATTCTATTTTTATTATATTAATATATTATTATTTACTCTGAAATTTTAATTTACACAGAGACCCTGACTTTTCCCATCTTTGCTATTTCTTTAGTCATGTTTTCCAAACTTTCATCTCATCTATCTCCTTATTTTCATTAATTATTGTTGACTCTATATCATTATTGTCTTTCGGATCTACTTCACAACCATTGTAAAAATACTACTATTAATTTACTTACTTATTATTATTATTATTATTATTTATTATTTTTTATATCTTTTGTAATTGAACAATCCAACATCAAATTAGCAGAATATGCACATCCAACGAAGTTGACTCGGCAACCACTTACCCTATGCATTATTATTTAATATTACCCTTGACTTCTCTAACTAGATCGAGACTGGCGCTTTCTGAAAAATGTGTTGAAATTACTCTTAGGTAGTTTTTCTTTAATGAGAAGGCTATCTTGCTACCAAGATAGGATATATGACCTTTGTGTAAGCACGTCACTGCTGACCAACGCCGGGGCCTGATTTAAGAGCCAGCATAACTCTACCATACAAATAGGTAACAGGTTTCAAATTAGGTGGATAACATTATTGGCAACAGTTAGAGATAATATGTGAGCGTCTTAATTTATATTGTATCGCGCACTCATACATATTGTTTATATTTCCATATTTTAAAATATATATTTTCAAGTCCCTTGAAGACCATTTTCGAGATATCTGGATCCATTGGTAGACCTTTAGCAGGTTAAGAAGGAATGCTTTCCTTTTCTTCGTATGGCTGGAGTAATCTTATCCCTACTCTGGAAAGTAACTGTGGTTGATTCTCTTTTAGGGGACCTTAAAAAAAAGGGTACAGCTTGGTGAGTTGGTTCGAGAATTTTTTATCGCCGCATTTTTTGGTTTTTTAACAGATGTATGTGAGAAAAACATGTTTTCTTTTTTCCTAGTTATTCCATCGGAGCTTAGAATGATCATGTGAATTGGGTGAAAAATTAGCTTAGAGTTCTTTAACTTGTATTTGAGCAGGTGTGTTTTTATTATCGTTTTTTCAGAACCCCTTTCTCTAACTAATTCTCGCGTTTAAAAAAAACTTGTCACTGTTATGAGTTGGGTTTTTAGGAAGGGAGCTGTTTTATAAGAGCTGTTCTACCGGTTGCAAAAGTTTCTGGCTTCGTTAAATATATCAAAGTTACCTAAATTAAGTATATTTGTCGAAGAAAAGTGATTTCAATTATTTTTTTTTTATCAAAAAAATATTACATTTGGAATAATAATTAATTTCACTAATAGAAATTAGTAACTAGCCTTTGGTTAGTGATAATATGACTATGATTAGCAATGAGTTAAGCAGTACACAGATAAACACAGCTAATAATCCATTTTGTTGCTATCGCCACACAGCGTTATTGGATTTACTGTTTTTACCGCTTTAAGGCATGTAAAAACATGTTAAACTTATAATAAATTATATCATGGTTAAATGAGAGGCCCATAAAAAGTCTAGTATTAGCATAGTATCCACAAAGTCCCTACCTAATCCCTTTATGTTCTTGTTTAAATACATCATCGGATGTATCTTATAATCGGGTTCTTTAAGTAATCGAGGGTAAAGTAATGTAGGACTGAGGGTAACTTAATATAATCGATTGTAGGTCAGTAAAAGTAGGTAAGAAAATACGCTCAAAGAGATCCGGATACTACTAGACCATTTCGGTGCTATGCACAAGACGGTTATTGAGATTTTCTGTTTGTATATTACTGATCTTACATGTTAAGGTATGTAATTTGTATCAAATAATGTAAATGTTTTAATATATTGCGTATATATATATATATATTATATATATTTATTTTTATCTATATAGTAAAGATATATAAAGTAGTAAAGCAGTAAAGCATAAACAAAATGCACTTAACTTTATACCCTTCAGTGCTAATTGCATACAGTGTATATATGTAATATATTAGAATTTTACTGTTTTCTGCTTTTAAAAGCTTTAATAACACCAATAAATTATCTTTTTATTAAGTTTTAAGATGTTAAAATTTGAAGTAAAAGTAAAATATCACAGAAACAGATATTTTGAGGATGTTTAATGTTAAAAATAAGTTAGACTGTGTAACATTACAAATTAATTACAATGTTCTAATATCAGAGTTCACATATAGTTGTTGCTAACGTTTTAGCAATGATATAATTTGGTTTGTGCACATTGTTGCCTTTGTGTTGATTAAGAGAATGTTAGTTTAAATATTCATCTGGTGATATAAGATCTTATTAATTTATGTGTAATAATATAAGCTTATCTGTTAGAGCATTAAAAAATGTCAAATTCAAAAAATGCAATACAAATAACCTTTTATAAAAAACTTCCTTATCATGCCTTGAAATGAATAGCTTTTATTTTCTGAGATTCGTATTTTTAATGCTTTTTAGATTATTTTAACCTCCTGTCTTGTACTCTACATAATGAAAAATTATTCATTAGTAACAAAGTGCAAATGTTTACTTAAATCTAATGCCATTCACAGTATCCTATATACTGTGAAATGTGCCCGCTCAACATACAATATCGTCTGATATATACATTTCTAAATTTTAGTTCAAACCAAAAATGTTTTAACAAGTATTATGCACCATTATAATACTGCTATAATAAAGTTTCTCCTTTCTCCTTCTTCTTTTACCTTCCTTCTTCCTCATCTTTTTTCTGTTTAACCTTATTTTATACATTTTCTTTATATTTGTTCAGGTTTAATTTCTTTCATTATTTTTATATTTTATTAGTTATAGTGTACACCGGAATACCCTTCCCGCTGTCTCGTGTTCCTTTTGTGAATCTCCTCCGTTTCTGCCAAAATAAGGAGAAAACAAATATTATTTTCACCTTTCTGTAATCATTTTTAAATGGGTTTATTTTTTTTTTTTTTCTCTCGGGCTTTTCCTCCCTGTTGTTTGGGGGAGTGTAACTGCAGTTCGACTCGCAGTAAACTCCATTAATCAATTTGTGGAATGGGCTCCTTCGTGTTAAATTAAGGGCTTCACCTCCGTCGCGAACGCTCTCTTGGTACCGATCCTTCAGTGAACACCTCAGGGACTCATTTTTATTTTAAGGCTAAACAGACACTGAAGTTGTGTGTGTGTTGTGTGTGTGTGTGTGTGTGGTGTGTGTGTGTGTGGTGTGGTGTTCTGTGGTGTGTGAGGTGGTGTGTAGTGTTTTATGTTATTGTGTTTGGGATTATTAGGGATATTAACTTTTCTCTAATGTCTCATTTAATATCTTCTTCTTGTTGGTTTTGTGTATGTATAAATATAATTTTCTATATATATATTATTATTATATAGTGGTCATTCTTATTAATTATATTATTTATTTATATATTTACAATATATATATATATACCTCATATTTATAGTAGACTATCTATACATTCTTATTTGGATTATTATGATTTTTGAACAACACCTACTAAATTGGTCAGCACACCCTTTCAGCATTCTTTCAATCATGAGTACAGACTAAGGTTTGGTATTTCACAGTTGGTCCCATTCTCTTATTAGTGAATATGCAAGAACCTAAGAACCTTAATAAAGGCTTCATTTTTTTATTCTATTTAAATTCAATTATTTTATTTTTTTATAATTGTCTGTTTTTCCGTGAAGTTTAAAAAAGTAAAATAAATATTTAGATAAATTTTACAATGGGGAATTTAGAAAAAGGAATTGTAAATATATAAAGAATTTAAATGGTAATGATTATGTAGCTGATACTTGAGATAAATACTTTAATGTACATCATCCTGTAGGTTTATGTAAAATTTGAAACATAATTCACAGAAGTGTTTTTAGGGCAAGTACGGTTCTGTTTGTAGTTGAAGTTCTCTGGTTCTTCTTGATAAAAATTATTTTTTTTTTTTTAAAGAGCCCACCATTCGCCTAGTTTAAATTATACTACAAAAAAATAAAAAAATCCATCTTACACAAGTAGGAAAAGGATATTAAAGTGGATGTTTTACTTGGTATAGAAATTTTAGACTTGGCCTTACAAAATTGTTAAAAAAAAAAAAAAAATCTTCTAAATACCTACAAGAAGTCTATCACAAGATCCAAGAGGTGTAAAAATAAGATACATATTATTTGGAACTCACTTGTATAAATTTTTTAGAATAATGAATAATGTTAATAAAAAACTAAATTTATATCAACAAGAATTACTTGGGTTTTTACAATAGTAATATGAGTAGAGGCCTATTTAGAGACTTTTAAAATAAAATAATTTACCCTGCAAAAAATACCCTTCTATTTTTATTTATTTTTTTTATTTTAACTAAAGAATTATCCAAGGGTATACGCACCGATTGGCAGGAGTCGGGGTCCTCTCGGCCTCCGGGGGAACTACTGGAGTAGGACTAATTTCCCCTACCTCTACTAGTGAGGAGGGTCCTCACGGAACCTTATCTAGCCGGCTCTTTTGGGGTTAATATTTGGTGTAGTTGTCGGTGGAGGTTCCTTCATTATACCGCCCTTCTCCTAAACGAGGGTAATATATGGAAATAATGTCCTCACTGTGTTTCTACCCGTCGCTCGAGGCATTACTAACAATTATAGAGACCTATAGTGTATACTTTATTTTACATTTATATTATATTATATCATTCATATTATTAAATTTATATATTTAAGTATATATATATTTATTATATTTAATCTTATAAAGACATTTATGTATAGAGATTATCTCTCTTTAAATATATTTTCAATTATATTATTAAAAAACCTATATATATTTTTATAAATTATGTCCATCAGGGCAGAGATATACCCCTACCCAAAAAACATAGCCAATTATTTTTTTTAAAATACTCATTCTTTCGACTACTCTTTGTTCAGAATTGAACATGTATTCTTTCCCTGTAGCTATTTAGTTTTTGAAGATATGGATTGTGGAATTTTCTTAGATGCTTAATAATTATAATTATATTATAAAATTATTAATTTAATATATTATATTATAGTTGCTATTATATATTAATTAATGAGTATTATATATAATTTTTTATTCATTTATAAATGTATTTTTTCCCTTACTTTAAAATTATTATTATTATACAGTTAAAATTATATTATTATTATTATTTATTATGATAATGTTCATGTATTTAATTATTATTATTAATTTTATTATTATTAATTATTTATTAAATTTTATTATTATATTATAAATAATATGCAAAAGAGAAAGCGTAAAGAATTAATAAAAAATGTAATAAATAATGCATGTAATTTTTATATAAATTACTTTTACCTTAATGTCAACAGTATAACTCTAGCCAGTCTATTTTTTTGTCTTTTCCTCTTTTTGTTGTATCTTTTCCTTTTTCGCGAACCTAAGTGCTTTGCGACGCTTTTAAAAATATTTTGCGAGATTTACAACAAAATTTATTTGTTTTTACACATTATTTTTTTATTTGAATAAGTTAACATCAAAAACCTACAACCTTTGCGCAATTAGTAAGGTTGTGCGAAAAATTTCAAAAGAACCTATATATATAAGCAATAACTTTAAAGTATGAAATAGTTTATATATATAAATATATAGAAATAATATTTTTGACACTTGTTTTTGTGATTTATATTATATCTTTTTATGATGGTATGTGAGAAATCTAATATAATATAATTCGATTTTCTTCATTTCTGGCTTTTAGTCATTTTATCAAAATTATAATACTATAAAGAAGATACAAACTAATTATTATTTTACTTTGTTAATGATAAATAATTCATGATTTAAATCTTACTTTGCATCAGTTGTATATTATATTTACTATATTAACTTTAATGAAGGTTATTGTTTTTATAATACTTATCGATATAAATAATTTATTAATATACTTATATATTATATATATATAGGGCTTATTATATATATTCTATATTATATTTATATTATATATTATATATTATTATATTATATTATATAAATTGTGCATATTATTAATAAAGTTAAGATGGGCTTGGGGAACTTGAACATAGACTGCGAAACCGTGATCTTGAGGATAAGGAGAGAAAGATTTTAGGTAAAGGATTAAATGTTCAGCGTTAAGGGATTTTACTTGAGCCCCAATCTGTTGTTATCATAATGTTAGCCAAGAGTGGTTACGGGTCACGTTTTCTCAGTTTTTCGTGTCAGTGACAGGGAGAAAGACTTCTTTTGTTAAAATATAGTCACAATTCCAAGTTTGGTTCTATTTTTCTTGTAAGGGTGGGGGATGATTCAGCTCAATTAGAAGACAGAAGATGTTACAGACTATCCAAAAGGATGACCATATACATATCACTTCGGTCGCCAACTCAACACGCAAACCGAATGTGTAATCATAAGCATACAGTAGCTATAAAAAAAAAAATAAATGACAAGAATGCTGGGTTCGCTGGATGGTACAGGGAGATTCGAGGGATAACCAAGGTGAAATTTCTCTTCCAGTTAATAGAGTCAGCCGTGGCTCTTTTTATATCTACTAAGTTATAATATTTTATATTAATATATATAGTTATAATAATTTTATATATTTGGTATATATTGAAATAATAATTATATTATATATATTATATATATATATAGGGTTATTATCCAAAAAATATATATCTGTATAAATAAATGAATATTATATCTATATTATTATATACTTATATATATATATCTAATATATTTGTGAATAATATTAAGTAGTATATTTCTACTAATTATTCTTTTATTTGGTGTATAAATAGTACTCATAGGGGATTAGTGCAGGCGAATTTTCATAGGTTTCATGAATCTGTGGGTATAGGGGATTTAGAAAGATTCTTGGAGAGAGCACAGACGATAAGGCAGTCACGCGGTGATTGGGAACGGTATAGAAGGATCATCAGTGATATGAGAGTCCCCCGGATAACGGAACGGGGTAAGAGGGATTTGTGGGAATGGTGAGGGTTGGTGTGTGTATAAGGGTTATCGTGAATGTGTCTATGGATGCTTTCATGGATATGAAAAATACATTTATTTCATTACAATTAAAATATAAACTCGAATAGTTTCTTGCTACATTGTGTTTTTAAAGATAAATAGATTTATAGAAAAAAGGGCGGGACACACGCGAAACAGCGAAAAAAAAGAAAACGGCTTCTCGGCTTTGGTGCAGTGGCGGTGCGGGGCGGTGCTGCGCGGTGTGTCATGTCGCGTTTACGTTTCCGGCAGGACTTTGGGTGCTTTTACGGCGAAACTGAGCGGTATGGTGAAAACTATTCCGAAATGCCACCTCTATCCGACTCAAGCTCATTCCCTGCCACTCCTCTCCCTTAAGAGGGGGGAGGGACAATCCGCGGAAAAAGAAAAATAAAAAATCTATATATTAAAAAGACAACCATGGAATGGTTAGCTGAGTATATATGATGTATGGCATATATTCTTTTATAATATTTCTAAGAATTTTCCTGTGATTTGGGCATGGGGTCATTGCAGGATATATTTAAATCTATTTTTTGGGAGGGGATAGAATTTTTTTCTCTCCTCAAGACCGTCACTTGTTTCAGAAAAACAATCAAAACCGTCCTAAACCAAAGAAACAGGCTTTTTGTTTTGTGAGGTCCCTTTTTTTTTTTATTTTTTTTTTTTTTTTTCCCTTTCTCCTTTTTTCCATCTGCCCATCCTCTTCCTCTCCCCCTTCCAAACCGTCAGGGAATTGCTTCTTGGAACAAGAAAAAAATTTTCCCTCAAGATTCACTTGTTTCCAAAAAAAACAAAGACATTGATGCAACGATGCCCGTTTTTTTTTGTCTCGTCTATTTTTCGTTCCAGTTTATGTTGAAATACAGGGATTCTTCTCAAGCCTTCTTTTGTTTTTATTTAATAAATAAAAAAATTAAAACGTCTGATGGCAAAAACTTGTTTTTTGAGAGGACGAACTATTACCCTGATATATTCTCCCCCCGCGATTCGGGATGATGTTTTTTTTTCATGAAACGGTTCAGTGAAAAGTGTCGTTGTTTACTTAATGTTTTTGCGTGAAAAAACTAAACAAATCCGCTCGTTTTATATTTTTTTTTTTTTTTTTTTTGTTGGCATTTTTTAAAATAATAATAAAAACACTATTTAAATAATCAAAATTTGGTGTACAATCAAAAAAGAATTACGCCATAATACAACAAATCTTTTTTTTTTTTTGTTTTACAAAATTACGCTTTCTGGATTGTTAAAAAAAAACAATTTTTGTGAGGGTTATTTATTGTGACAATCCGAATCAATTTATGAATAAATCTTTATCAAAATATTTTAACATGAAGATATATTATGTTATAAGTTTTTTATCCATCTATTTATTAATATTCTATAAGTATATAATATATACCTATATATATATATGCTTTAGAGTAAGATATATATAGTTTATAAGTTTTTTAAATCCTCTATTAAGGTATATATATAGATATATATATAATATATATATATTGGCCCACTATTAGTTATACACAGGCGGAACACAGTGTGCCGCGCGATATAATAGGCGGGTCACGTTTGCGAAGTCCTAGTTATATAATACATTACCGTATATTAGTTGCAAATTAGCCATTTTCTATCTATAGAAAAAATATGAGTTATTTCGTATATATACTTGGTATATAAAGATTTTATATTCAAGTTGCATAGAATTGTTTTTTTTTAGCCATTTTTTTTATAGTTCTGTGAAATCTTTCAAATTAGAGGGAATTCCCGGTTCCGGGCCGGAATTTTTTTTGTGAATCCTGACATTTTCCGGTTCCGGCCGGAACTTGCCGGAACTTTCTACTTCGGTGCACCCCTGAATATATTATACTATATTATGTAATGATATCTCCCTTTTGATATACTATTATATATCTATATAGCCTTATATATATTTATATATTTTATATATATTTATATACTATTATACTATACTATATATTATAGTAGTATAGTAATATATACTGATATTTATGTATATATATGTATCATTATATATCATTATATAAAATAATAAAAAATCAGCAGAAAATTTTTTTTGCCTTTCCGGTTACTTCTCGAATGAAGATCTGAGAAAAACCATATGCACATGCTAAAAAAAAAAAACATTATAATAATTTTTTTAAATATTTATATGCATGTTTTTTTTATGGTTCAAACCATAGAACCATTGTTTTTTTTATGTGGTTTTAAACCAATGGTTTGAACCATCCCACCCTATAATATATATACCCTATATTATATATAATTATATATATATATTATATATCTATACTATAAGAGAGGGCCGAATGTTACGAATATTATATATTAGTGCCTCGACCTGGGACTCTGAGAAGACTGTATCACGCTATGCTTAGAGTGTATCTATTCATTACAGTACTTATATACATAGCAGTATCATATATATGTATATATATATTATATATTATATATTATATAATATATATATATATATATATATATTATATATATATATATATATATATTTATATATATTATATATTATTATATATATATATATATATTTATATCCATATATTATTATATATATATTATACGACCGGCGACTTTGATCAAAAACTATTAATATAGTTCAATCATATTAACCTTTTGAACTATCTTTCCAATCGCTGCATTGTAAGTGTCAAATTCTTGACTCCTCCCACCACGCGGGGCGAAAAGAGCGCCACCTGTCGAGTTATAAAAAAAGATTCAACAAACATGCAAAAGAATAGAGAAGAGAGAGAGAGAGAGAGAGAGAGAGAGAGAGAGAGAAGAGAGAGAGAGATAGAGAGAGAGAGAGATGAGAGACGAGAGGAGAGTAGAGAGAGAGAGAGAGAGAGAGAGAGAGAGAGGAGAAGTAGAGAGAGAAGAGAGAGAGGAGAGAGAGAGAGGAGGAGAGGAGAGAGAGAGGGAGAGAGAGAGGAGAGAGAGGAGAGAGAGAGAGATGCGGGTTTTTGTGTGGAAATGCACTTGCGTGCGTTTGTCATACTTTAGTGAGGAGGGATCAATTTGTTGTTGTTGTTTTTTTTTAATTTTTAATGAGATATTCAGTATATAATAATTTATTGCTTTTGGTGTTGCATATTGCTGGGTACACGTTGCTTTTTTTATGTTAAAATATATGCTGATAATAATGTTTTTTACATAAATATTTAATAATATAATTATACCTTCATATAATATATATATATATATATATAATTATATTATATATATATATATATATATATATTAATATATCTATGATATATATAGTATATATATATATATATATTCTATATTATTAATATATATATATATTAATCTATTATATATGTATATATATATATATATATGAGAGAGAGAGAGAGAGAGAGAGAGTGCTTGCAATATAGTTTAGTTCTTTCAATTTCTATAGACAGAATACTAGTCTATTAGGCCCAAGGTCAAGCAAGGTGAGAAGCAAAATTTCGAGAGCCAAACCCGTGAGAAACTTTTTTTTTCTTTTATTTTTTCAAAGCTGAGGATGCTTAAGACTTATATACTAACCGAAACATCCACATCCACATGCTAGTGTGAATCGGTTTTTTAATTGTAACAAGAATAAAGACTCGCTTATAACTCTCTCTCTCTCTCTCTCTCTCTCCTCTCTCTCTCTCTCCCTCCTCCTCTCTCTCTCTCTCTCTCTCTCTCTCTCTCTCTCTCTCTCTCTCTCTCTCTCTCTCTCAACACACACACACACACACACACCTACACACACACACATTTTACTCAAATTGTTAGCATACTAAAAATAAGTAAGCATAACCATTTTTCCCCTCCTGCTCTATAAAATATTTATTTACCTTTAGTATTTTTCCAGCGATTTTTAATACGCAGTTATGTATATTTTCTGTTAATTAATTAAACATTTTGTAATTCGCTATTTTACTTTATTTATCTATTTCTTATGCGCTTTTCCCTATCATTGGTCTGTACTCTGTCCCTTTCTCTTTCTGTATTTATTTTACCGTATGGCATTCCACTCCGTCCATCAGAAATGGAGTCTTAACGCCAGCCCTTGTCCAAGCGACATGTTCACCCACCCCCTTCAGACAATCGTCAGAAACGGGGCTTTGTTAGGTTAACCTTTTTAAAGTGTTGAAATCAAGCCAAAGGAAGCGAGTCATTTGGGTAGAAATGAGATGGAAGAGTGTTCGAAACGTTACCGGTGGAGGGAGTATTGAAAGAAGAGTCATATGAGCTCTCCTCAAGGAAGCAAATATGCCACCACATCACTTACCAAAAACATTAGCAATAATATAAGGAAAGTGGTACTCCTATTCGTCTAGATTCCTGATGAAAGAGATTGGAGAGAGTTAGTATAAACAAAGATTACCCGCATGATATCTCGAAAACTAAGATAGGTACAAGAAAACTGATAACATATATGGAATCAGCGTATGAAATTTGTATGGAAAATGCAAAAAAAAAATTTTACTTTATTTTTTTATTTTTTTTTATATCTCCAAAACTACGATAGGTAGAAGAAAACTAATAACATATATGAAATCAGCGTATAAAGTTCTTTTAGGGGCTCGAGCCGACGGTGGGGGGAGGACGTTTTCCATACCCCGTAGGGGCGGAGGAACCCCCGCGACACCCAAATACCAAGGAGCGGGGGTTCCGGAGAGTGGGGAAATAGTCCTACCCCGTCGTCCCCAGGAGGCCGAGAGACCCGACTCTTTGCATCTTTGCGGTTCCTTGGGTATTCTTTTAGTTAAAAAGATGCGGCACTATTTCATACGCTGATTAAATATGTCATTGAATTTTAGCGTACTATCTTAGTTTTGGAAATATAAAAAAAGAAATTAAGAAGTGAATTTTTTGCATTTCACTCCATTTCATACGCTGATTCATATATGTTATCGGAACACTAACTGTACCTATGCAATTTTCGAATATCATAACGAGCAACTCTTTGTAGTCACCGAAGTTAGTATGGGTGTTTGATCTAAAAATTCGTAAAGCACTAGGAGAGAGAGAGAGAGAGAGAGAGAGAGAGAGAGAGAGAGAGAGAGAGAGAGAGAGAGAGGAGAGAGAGACTCATTAAAGAAAATCTTAAGGAAAGCCGTAATTTAATTGACAAGCACAGTACTCTCCGTATAGATAAGACTTTGGAATTTCCTGAAAGAGGCGGATTATGAAGAAGTCTCTGGAAAGGATCCTCAGTATCCTAACCACGTAGAGGCTATTTAGAAATAGAAGCAATGGGATCTATTTAGGAAAGTTGTGAAAAAGATCTTTGAGAAATAAAACACAAATTTTAAGGCTAGTGTTCTTAAAAGTTATAGCTGTTTGCATGACTGGCCATGTTGAATAGATTGATAATGTAATGGTTTCATTGAAAATGACTAAATTTTCTTTGCCATAAATGAGGATAATAAAAGACAAATTTTTTATTATTATTTTTTTTGCCCCACCAGCCCTTCCCTCCTTAGCATGTGGTTATTTGTTGTAGGGTGTAATAATCAGCATAAAATTTTAAAAGTATAACAATGGGATGCAATTTCATTAACATCAGAAAAATGCTGTCATGGATGAGGAATTCGAAGGCGAGTTCACAAAAAATAAATATTGTTCTTCCAAATCTATTTTCGGCAGTGAATACTGAAATCACACAAAAAGAAGATTAAAAAAAAATTGAAGTTTGGATAGTCTATTAAATTATTAATCTTTAACTGTTATTTTTTTTAAAAGATAAATTAGCGACACTGCGGCTTGACACTTTAAAGAGCCAAGGTTTAGCATAGGAAGTGCAGAAGATTCGTTATCAACAATATCTTTGAACCAATAAGAAAACTATTTGTTTTTGGGTGAAAATTAAGGATTGTCGAAGTAGGTAAAAATAGAATAAGGTTCATTGTCGAAGTGCTCAAACAAGTTGAGAATTAAGTGAGAGATTTAGTGGAGGAGAGGTGATGTTCCAACTAAGTGGAAATTAGAAAACAATTAGCGAATGTTACAGAAGTTAAAGAGAAAAAAAAAGACATCCCATGCACCAAAGCACCCTGTCATCAATGTCCTTTGGATCTACAGGTAGTGATGGTGGATGGAGAGGTGCAAGAGAGTCTATTTGTGGAACTGCCTTCAGGATCTCAAGGCTACCGTGCGGGATACCTTCATTATATATATATATATATATATATATATATATATATATATATATATATATATATATATATATATATATATATATATATATATATATATATATATATATATATATATATATATATCAGACTATAGAAAGATACATGCATGTAACTAGATAACTACAAATCCTACACTAAAACAATTGACATTTTTGTAATCAGCGAAGAATTTTAGTTAAGAAAATGTAATAAAAAAAATAGAAAAGGCTTAAAATAAGATTTTCATATTTTTAATAATGTAAATAAATACATTACGAGAGTACGACAACCGCTCCAATTCCGTGTCTGCAAGAAAATGATCGCGAAAGTTGCCAATAATTGTTTTTGTCCGCGTTAAAAGTTAGTTTAGTATTAATGTTGCCAATAAGTGTTTTTTTAACATTGTCTCGTTTGCGGGATTCACGCTTTTAATTATTATTTTTTTAAATTAAACGAATACCCCAGGGGAAACCTCAAAGGTAGCAGTTGTTCGGGTCTGTCGGCCTACTGGGGGACGACGGGGGGACTTTGTCCCCCTCTGTCCCTCCAACTGCCCCAGCCCCCTAAAAAGCCCCCAAAACCCCCTCTTAAAAAATGAAATTCTTCGATAAAATTGTCCATTCATTATAAAAATGTCATTTGTTTTAGTGTAGGACGTGTAGTTCTCTAGTTACATGCATGTATCTTTCTATAGTCTGATATATATATATATATATATATATATATATATATATATATATATATATATATATATATATATATATATATATATATATATATATATATATATATATATATATATATATATATATATATATAAATATATATATATATATATATATATATATAGGTCAGCCTCTAGAAGAGCCACAATCCATATCTCAAAAACTACAACAGCTACCAGGAAAAGGAATACATTGCTGGAATGCTGGTCCAATTTTAGTGCGGAAAATGTAAAAAAAAAAAAAAATAAAAAAATAAAAAAATTATATCTCAAAAACTACAATAGCTACAGCGAAAAGGAATACATTTTTGGAATCCTGGTAAAATTTTAGATAGGAAAATGTAAAAAAAAAAAATTTTGTTAATAATTATAGTAATATGATTAGAGAGCCTATTTAGAGACCTTTTATTGGTTACTCGTTAAAATAAATAGACTTTCTATTAAATTTTGCTTTTTTTTTTAACTAAAGAATACCCCAAGGGTATACCGCACCGATGGCAGGAGTCGGGGTCTCTCGGCCTTCCGGGGAACTACGGGGTAGGACTAATTCCCCCCCTCCCGGGAGGGTCTCCGGAACCCCCGCTCTTTGGTATTTGGGTGTCGCGGGGGTTCCTCCGCCCCTCCCCTACGGGGTATGGAAAACGTCCCCCCCTGTGTTCCCCGTCGGCTCGAGCCCCCTAAATTGCCGTGTAATACCTTTACAAATAATATATATATATATATACTATGTCCCAGCACCCCCCCAAAAAAATAGCCATTTTATGTTTAATTTTTTTTTTTTTTTTTTTTTTTTTTACATTTTCCTAACCAAAATTTTACAAGGATTCCAAAAATATATTTCATTTCCCTGTAGCTTTTGTAGTTTTCGAGATATGAATTTTTTTTTTTTTTTTTTTTACAGTTTCCTCGGTAAAATTTTGCCAGGATTCCAGCAATGTATTCCTTACATTGTATTTGTAGTTTTGAGATATAGTTGTGAAATCTTCTAAGAGGGCTGGCCATATATATATATATATATATATATATATATATATATATATATATATATATATATATATATATATATATATATATATATATATATATTATATATATATATATATATATATATATATATATATATATATATATATATATATATATATATATATATATATATATATATATAA
>JABUQX010136494.1:25000-37500 GCA_015478945.1 Trachelipus rathkii
GAAAGCCCAGCCTTACGCCCCTTTATACCTTTTTGTGAGAACTCGTCGCAGTCATAAAATCCACCCTAGGCTTTAAGGGACAGCGATGATTTCACTGGCATCTTGTCAATGTGGGAGTTCAGAACAGTCTGGAATTGGGTTTACAACCATACCTCACTCACGAAACCGTCATTCACTCCTGTTATGCACCTTTCTTCTCGCCTCTGTCAAATTTCTCTCCTCCAGGCATTCATTTTCTGCTTCAATCCCGCTTTCTTCGAATGCCCATCAGTCGTGTAACACACTGCCACTATACATCGCACAACCGACCGACATGTCCATCCTTTCACATGTTCAAACCTCTCAACATGCTTTTATTTATTCTCTCATTACCCCTTCTCCCACACCAAACAACTCCCTGGCCACGTTCATTCACTATTTTGCTCATTTCTTTACACACCTGGCACGCCACTAAGTTGTCCATCTGACTACGACCAGCTACTTTAGATCTATACCTCTTATTCAGACCATAGTCCCCTGCCACTCACGATAGCCTGAGTGGCTAACATACCCTATGTAGACCTGGCACTCAAGACTTGTTCCTTACATCCACCAACAGTGAATTTCAGCAGCCACCTTAGTGCCATTCACAACTTTCCTACTACACTCTGCATCATCCGCTCCCTTTTCATTCAACATATATCCTAAATATTTAAATTCAGACACTTTTTCCAGCTGCTCACCATCTAACATAACTTCACACCGAGGACTGTCCTCACTCACAACCATAACCTTACTCTTATCTACGTTTACTTTCAAACCCCTCCTTTTACACACCCTACCAAATCTCTCTACCATTCCTCTCAAACTCTCTTCAGATTCGCCACACAAAACCAAATCATCCTCATATAATAAGTAGGGAACCCTCCACTCTCTTTCATTCTCCATCATTCTAACACTATCCCTTGTCACCCCTACCTCTAATTCTTTCATAACCTCATCCATATACAGATTGGATCACCAAGGAGACATAGCACATCCCTGTCTCTCTCCGCTATTAATATTAAACCAATCACTTTCCATTTATTCTTACACACGCTTCACTATTGTCATACATACTTTTGATTCCATTCAGAAGCTTACCACCAACACCATATCAATAACACCTGCCATAGAGCTTCCCTATTAATCCTATTTTACGCCTGTTGCAAATCCATAAATCCTAAATACAATTTATTCTTCTCCTCCATCATTATCTCAATCATTTGTTTCAATGTACAGATTTGATCCACACATCCTCTACCACTTCTAAACGCACCTTGTTCTTCCCCAAATCAGTCCTTCAGTCATTCAACGCATTCTTTCGACCAAAATACCAGCATATATCTTCCCTACAACACTCAATAAACTAATTACCCTATAATACTTACAGTTACCTTATCCCCCTTACCCTTATATAAGGGTACTAATATTGCTCTCCTCCAATCCCTCGGAACTATACCCTCCATAAACGCTTTGTTATACAACTTCCAAATCCAATCCATCACCATCTCGCCTATATATATATATATATATATATATATATATATATATATATATATATATATATATATATATATATATATATACTATATATATATATATATATATATATATATATATATATATATATATATATATATATATATATATATATAATATGGTTTTGTGCGGTGAATCTGAAGAGAGTTTGAGAGGATTGGTAGAGAGATATGACAGAGTGTGTAAAAGGAAGGGTTTGAAAGTAAACGTAGATAAGAGTAAGGTTATGGTTGTGAGTGAGGACAGTCCTCGGTGTGAAGTTATGCTAGATGGTGAGCAGCTGGAACAAGTGACTGAGTTCAAATATTTAAGATATTTATGTTGGACGAAAAGGAAACGGATGATGCCGAGTGTAGTAGGAAAGTTGTGAATTGCAGGAAGGTAGCTGGTGCAATTAAATCTTGGTGGATGTAAAGAGACTAAGTCTTGAGTGCGCTAGGTTCTTACATGAGGGTATGTTGTTACCTGTGTTAATGTATAGTAGTGAGACTATGGTCTGGAATAAGAGGTATAGGTGTTAGGTGTGAGAAGAATTGATAAAATGAGAAATGAACGTATTACAGAGTTGGATGGTGGGAAAAAAGGGATAAATAAAAGTACGTTGAGATGGTTTGGTCATGTGGAAAGGATGGATGATAGTCGGTTGGTTAGGCGGATGTATAGTGGTGAGTGTGTTGGGAATCGACTGGCTGAAAGACCGAAGAAAAAGTGGATTGAGTCAGCAAAAATATTTTTTGAGGAGTGTGATATTAGTTTTGCATGGGCGAGAAGAAAGTTGCATAATAGGAGTGAATGGCAGTATTTTGTGAGGGTGTATGGTTGTGGCCCACCTGAGCCAAGTTATGAACTCCACATTGGCGAGATGTCATAGTGAGGGTTCATCGCGGTCCCGTGAAGCTCTAGGGTGGATTTTCTGACTTCGGCGAGTTACTAATAGGTATAAAGGGGAGGTATAGCTGGGCTTTCTTTTCGACTTGTGTCATTTTCTTCTACTACTTGTCTGTTTCTGGTGCATGTTAGGCACCTTACCCCCAGTCTTAAGGAAAAAAGGTAATTGATAAGGATAATGATAATGATATTGATGATGATGATGATATTGATGATGATATTGATGATATTGATGATATTGATGATGATATTGATGATATTGATGATGATATTGATGATATTGATGATGATATTGATGATGATATTGATGATATTGATGATGATATTGATGATGATATTGATGATGATATTGATGATGATATTGATGATGATATTGATGATGATGATAATAATGATATTGATATTGATATTGATATTGATATTGATATTGATGATGATATTGATGATGATGATGATGATGATATATATATATATATATATATATATATATATATATATATATATATATATATATATATATATATATATATATATATATATATATATATATATATATATATATATATAATGACATACTTTACATTCATAAATGGAAATTTATTTAGAATACATATATAAGAAATAATAATATCAATACGTAGGAAAATGATAAAAATAAAATAAAAAATATTGGCAAGTTAAAAATGCGAAAAGTACTTGCAAGTACCAAGCGCAAGTACCAAGTACAAAAGGCTCAAGTACAAGTACAAGTACAAGTACACTGGTTTTAGAAACTGCAAGTACAAGTACAAGTACAAGTACTCCAAAAAATGTACTTAAGTACAAGTACAAGTACAAGTACTTGTACTTGAACCCAACCCTGATATATATATATATATATATATATATATATATATATATATATATATATATATATATATATATATATATATATATATATATATATATATATATATATATATATATATATATATATATATATACATATATATATATCAAGTGACGTAGTTAAGGGATAGGCTGGGTAGGCATTGCCTATCTTATTTTTAAGAACAAATTAATAATTAAGAAAAACAAATAAAAAAATATAAAAAATGTTAATATAATAAGAAACCATGAGAAAATTAATCTACAAAGTCTTAAAGAAATATAAAACCAAAAATGAGCTATTTATGCTTTGCCTCCCTATCCACTGTTTAACTTGCATACGCACGTAGGCGTAGCTGAAATAAAATATATCCTATATGTTAGTATATAAAGGGAGGCAAGCCTCCTGCTCGTCGGTCGTACTCTCAGTGCGTCATTAGATGTTGCCGTTTGGCGTTGTTGCCATATCGCGGGTATTTTTTTAAATTTTCTTTGGAACCGTTTTTCGCTTGCAATTTTAATGTGTGTGTGTGTGTGTGTGAGTGTGATTGTAAGTGTATATATAATATATATATATATATATATATATATATATATATATATATATATAAATATAATATGAATATATATATATGTATATATATATAACAATAATAATATATATATACTATATATATACTATATCAAACGTTTATATATATAGGTAACAAATAAATGTTTATAGAAAAAAGAATACTATTGTATATTTCAACTATATATATATAACATAATATATATATATATATATATATATGCATAATATATATATGAAAAGCAAGTCTATCATAAGGAAACATCACACTTTCTACTGATATATATATATATATATATATATATATATATGTATATATATATAATATATATATATATATATATATATATATATATATATAATATATATATATATATCTTCTATATATGAAATATTAACCAAAAAAAAATTTCGAAAGGGTGTTGTAGATTAAGGAGATAAATATAATACAATATATATATAATAATATATATATATATATATATATAGCATATATAATATATATATATATATATATATATAATATATATATATATATATATATATTTATATATATATATATATATATATATATATATATATATATATATATATATATATATATATATATAAAAATATTATATATATAATATATATATATATATATATATATATATATATATAATATTAATATAATAATAATATATATGATAGTATACACAAAAAAAAATTTCGGGGTGTTTTAGATTAAGAATATATATATATATATATATATATATATTACTTCAATAAAAGGGAATAAAATAATGGAACATTAATAATAATTTGAAAATAAAAAAAAAGAATTTTATTCATATAAAAAATTCTTAATTTTGATCTCTTAACAGCAAAATGATTGATAACTTCCTTCGTTTATATTGTGAAGCTATGATGAACACTCATTAAAGCCAGTTCTGCTAGATTTTCTTCTCATGTAGAATTGAAAAAGTTTGCTTTGAGCCTTTTCAGAGTAGTGAAATATTGTTTTGGATTTCACATTTTGAGTGAGGTAAATGCTAAAATCCTTAACAATCTAAATATGACTGCACATATCAAATTTATTTCCAAAATTAGCAAAATTTTGGATAGATGTCGATGGAATAAGTAACTTTATAAAGATTAGTAAGTATGGATCTTTGATTCGCGAACTTGCTCTCTAACTGGTTTGAAAAATCATCAAGAATATAAATTGTAATTGCCCTATATCTTTTCATTTTAAATTGATTCTCACAAGAGGCATTATAATTTCTTCATTATCAGAAAGCAGTTCTGTTGCAACTTCCAAAATGTTTGAAAATGTTTCGTTGATGTTTGCTTGAAAACCCTTCTAAATAAACATCACATTTCCAATATGATTAAGAGCAGTTGTTGTCACTAATTATGGAGAATGCAATGTAATACATAATGAAAGAGTGTTTGAGAATAAAGTTAAAGACATAAATAAATAAACTTATAGCAAATTTGCTTTTGCTTAAAGACTTGAAAAGATCTAAGTTTTTATAAAAGGTTAATATCTTGATCCATTGAAGCTCCTCTTAAGCTTCAACAATGCTTTAAAAATTTCATTAGGTCGTAACAATCCATCGAAATTTTCCACCTACCTTGTGTCGCCCATTCGTGAGAGCTTTGTCCATTTTGTGTCTGGGAAAATCTTTTCTTTTTTCTTTTAAAATAGTAGTCGGCCTTGGCAATCTAAAATAGCATATAGTTGCATTCGATGTGCCATAAAGTTTTTAATGAAGTTGTACTTCACATGAATGTGAACAGTGATGAACATCTAACGCCGCTGGATATTTTCGACAGCTTAAACACCTCTAAAATATTTCTTCATTGCTTTTACACCATCATATCGTTGTCCAATCAGAAAGTTAATATTTATATCAAAGTTCATAGTATTACCTCAGATAGAGATAAGGAAACAAAGAACCAGTTGGGGGGCAACATGGACCTATCGAGACTGTCCCAGTCAACTAAATATTTATCAAATACATGCCCATGCAACAAACACAACCTACACCACACCCTAAGGCCTGTCAATTTCCTAAACAAAGGTCAATATAATATATACGCCAACTACTACCAAAAGTAAAATCTTTAGCTAAGGTTCATGCTAACTACAATACAAGCTTTAATAAGTTTATTGTGATACTGGTAGCTACAACATGCGGTTTACTTTAATAACTAACTAAAAACCCGCCACTTTGGCTACGTCAGAATATACTATATGATGCACAAACAATCCATATACCTATTCAATCCTTTCTTTAATGTTGCAAGTGAGTCACACTCAACAAACTCCTGCGGGAAACCATTCAAAAAAATTTAAACACTATTACAGAATGAATCAAGGTTACACTTCTTCCTACATTTCTTATTGTGTCCCTTGTATCATGTTCCCTATGACTGGGAGAATTTGAAGGGGACATAATGGCATATGCGGACGATCTGGCATGTTGGAGTGAGAGAGAGGAGGCGATTCGAGAGGTGGTGGAGTTGTTTGCGGAGGAGTTGGAGGAAGCAGGGATGAAGATGAACATACAGAAGACAGAAATATTAACAGTAACCGGAGGAAATGAGGAGGGGATGAGAATGATGGTGAGAGAGGAGGAGGTGAAGGCGGTAAATACCTGCAATTATCTCGGAGGGTGTTTTAACAGAAGGGAAGGAAGTGGAGAAGAGATTACGCGAAGAATGGAAAAGTATGGATTAGTTATGAAAGCGGTATACCCCATGATGAAAGATAGAAACATCGGAATAGAGGTTAAAAAAGTGATTTTTAACAGCATACTGACTCCCACACTGCTGTACGGAGCGGAAACATGGAGCATGACAGGAAGAGAGGAGAGTAGAATACAAGCGGAGGAGATGAGGATATTAAGAACTATGATTGGAAAGAGTAAGAGAGACAGAATAAGAAATGAAGTTATTAGAGAAGATATAGGTGTGAAGAAGATGACACTGAAGATGGATGTGCATCTGGAGAGGATGGAGCAGGAGAGAATGCCGAAAAGAAGATGGGAATGGACACCAGAGGGCAGAAGACCAAAGGGAAGACCGAAGAAGAGATGGGCGGAATCGGTGGAGGACTCTCTGGAAAGATGTCAGCTACCAAATATGAGAGCGCTGAAGAGAAGAGGAATAGTGCAGGAGAGGGACGTCTGGAGAAAGATGCTTCCTGGGAGAGGAAAGAAAGAAAGAATATATATATATATATATATATATATATATATATATATATATATATATATATATATATATATATATATATATATATATATATATATATATATATATATATATATATATATATATATATATATATATAGAACAAAATTATAACTAAGAAATCTTCACCAACTACAAATATGTTTCCTCATTTCTATTAATAAAACATATACTCTTAATTTGCTTTGATTAACTATTATTTTTATTATTATTAAAAATTATAATTAAGAGATTTAAGCCGTCAAAAATTTTGATAACCATTAATTTAGGAAGGGGTCTACAGTTATATATATATATATATATATATATATATATATATATATATATATATATATATATATATATATATTATATATATATATATATATATATATATATATATATATATATATATATATATATATATATATATATATATATATATATATATATATATATATATATAAAATAGCCTACTACATTACTTAGTTACATGAACTTACATCTAATATCATCTACTCATTGAATGATTAGTTCTTAAAAATAGAATAGCATCTGCCAGGTTCTCCTTCATTTTTCCTCTTTGGTCTGATTTTATAATGCGAAGAGCAGAAAAAGCAGTTCCATGCTAACTTGCGTTGGAGGTAGAGCAACAGCAATTTCAGCTTCTTGTACAATGTCTTGATACGAAGTTACATAAAATTTTTCAACTTCTTTCAGTTCAGCAAAGAAATTTTATTTAAAGTTATGGAATATTGTGTACAAGGATTAGGAAGGACCTTGACCTTTTTCTTGAACCAATCGACGCTTTCGACTAAGCTCTTCAATATCTAGAAGCTTTTCATACTAATCTTCTGAACTTTCTGAAGAATGACTTGAGAAGGTAGTAACGGAAGTAGTATTGCCACAGTTTGACCTCTACCACCCTTTTCGATATGAAGGAATAGAGTTATAGGTCTGAAACTTGGAATATAATCTATGTATGGGATAAGCTCGAATCCGTGTAAATTTCAAGTCTGTAGGATGTATATAGAGGGGGGTCACCCCCGAGAGCGTAGCCGCTACGCCCGCGTTTATACCCTTTTGGCTTTCCAAACCCGAGATTGAGTTAGGCCTAACGGCTAATCATCGATCCAGGTGTTCGATGCGCGTGAGAGAGAGAGCGAGCGAGCGCGCGCGCGCGTGCGTGCACATACACCCAATGTTATTATTATTATTATTACGTCGAAGAAGTGATCCCCGAAGGGGATCACTTCTGAGTTGTTTTTTAAGCCCTTCTGCGTGTCCTTCAGCACCGCGTCGCACGCACCGCACCGCACCGCACCGCACCGCACCGCACCGCACCGCACCGCACCGCACCGCACCGCTCGTGCCGTAGCGCACCGATTCCGACTCATCCTCTGTATTATTATTATTATTATTATTATTATTGTGTGGCCCCATGTGTGTGTTTATTATTATTTTTGTTATTATTTCCGCCGTGGTTTCTTCTTCGCATCCGGTTCCGAGTTCGATATATATATCTACATGGGTTAGGGTTATCGTATCTTGTTAAAATTTGGAGGGGTGTTAGATGGGGATGTAACCTCGTCGTAGACGAGGTTACGTCCCCGTGGGTCCCCCGAAGGGGGCCCCCCCCCTTAAAAAAATCGAAGTGTTCGTAATTGGCTGAAATTTGGTGAGAGGATTCAGAGTTGAATTTCTAGAAATACTTGATATGTGAATCTGAGGAGTTGGCTCCGGCACCGGTGCTGGAGCCACTGCGGTGCCGAGTTAATAAACATTCGTATAACAACAATCTTGGTGTCCTTATAAGGGTTATCGAGGTCGTAGAGTTTGAATATGATGGTTATAAGTCCGTATAGGGTGTCTAGGACCCCCCATTAGGGGGTCCCGACTGAAAAAAGAGCACAGAGTGCAAAAAACAAAGGAGGAATGAAGAAGGATGAAAGATGAATAAAGGAAAGAATGAAGAAGGAATCTGACTCAGAGGAGTAGGAGTTGACAGCTGCACCGGTGCTGGCTCCGGTGCGGTGCCGAGTTATTAAATATTAGTGTAATGATACAATGTTGGTGGCCTTATATATATGTTATTGGGTCTGTAGATTTCGAAAATAATGGTTTCAGAACCATCAAGAAATAAAAAAATAAATAAATAAATAAATAAATAAATAAAATTTCTTATTCTTTTTATGTTTATAACTTACAAATTTACGTTTTTACATACCCTAAAGCAGTAAATCACTAAATCAAACCACCATCCAACCAGCATCCAACCTCCCTCCTGACCATCTGTGATCTATTGATCTATTGATTAAGGTTACATTTTGAGTATCATTTTTGGATAAACATAACATAAAATCAAGTTCTTTATACAAACATCAACCAATATATGTTGACGTAACAAAGTTTTCGCGTTAATAAAGCTTACTTAGTATCATCTGAACTAAGAAAATAATGTACAACAACAAACCTAACACATCTTAAGCAGGAATAAACGGTCAACGTTAACAAAGATCCACACTTAACATCAGTAAGTAACTAACATAACATCCAAAAACGTAACTTATTCACACTTAGTCAAACATGTCTCTAACATAACAATGTTAATTTTACATTAACATGGTAATATTTAACAAAAATTTACCATAACCTTGTGTAATTATCATACAGACCAGCGAAAGTATGCTAACATAACAAAGTTTTCACATTAATAAAACCACCGTAACATAGCCGGAACTAAGAATATAATATATTACGACAAGCCTGACACAAGATTGTTCTTTGTACCCTGGTGATTTCATCTCTTTTTCATAAAGGAGGGTGAATTTTTCAAGGTTGAGCGCCTCGATAACTGGTGTTTCCTGTGATTCGAACATATTGTGCTCATCGTACATCGTATAGAGTATACCATGCGAGAGGTTAATAAGTTCGTCCAGTAAATCAACTTCAATCAACCTTTTAGATATTTCTTCGTGCATCTTGATAAACGCTGTAATATTTTCTTTACCACTTACACAAACACCAAAGGCAGTGGGGCGGAATATCCCCGTTGAATTAGGTCTCCACCAAATACGTAAATCAATGGATTCAATATTGTTATGTAGTGAAAAAACAAGAGTTAATCTTTTTGAGTCACCTTCTTCGCCGCCATTGATCGCAACTCCCCACGAATTTGTCACTGATGAAGAAATGTACTTTTCATTTATCCAAGTATTAACTTCATCGAACACCCGACTTAATTCTTCACAGGATAGGAATAATGGTCTGTTATGGGTGTAAGATGAATCGGAACAGGCAAAGTAACGTTCTCCATTTGTCTTACGACGGAAAGTTAAGTTAAGAAAAACTTTTGGATGCGATATCTTCCATGTTACAATATCGTTTACAAATTTATTATTCACGAGAGAAACCATTTTTATAGTTTTAAAGTCAGACAAACAACTGATGAAGAGCTTCATTTGTCGCTCTTTTAAGAAGAATGTAATCCTCTCTCTCTCACAATAACGAAAGATGATGTAACAAACCAGTTTATACAATGCTAACCCTAAACGACAACCCTAACAAGAAGGATGGGCGTGGCTTATAACTATTGCGTAATGTTACTTTTTTTTCATACCCCTAATGGGTTTCATTAGGTATTATGAGGGTTAGGTAAGGTTATGCTAAATTTTTTTGTTAAATATTACTATGTTAATGTAAAATTAACATTGTCATGTTGGAGATATGTTTGATAAAGTACGAATGGATTATGTTTTTGTGAGTCTTGTTAGTTACTTTTACTGTTGATAAGTTTGGGCCTTTGTTAATGTTACCAGTTTATTCTTGCTTAAGATGTGTCAGGCTTGTCGTAATATATTATATTCTTAGTTCCGGCTATGTTACGGTGGTTTTATTAATGGCTGTTATGTTAGCATACTCGCTGGTATATGATAATTAGCTAATGTTATGATAACTTTTTGTTAAAATATTACCATGTTAATGGCAAAGAGTAACATTGTTATGTTGAAGATTTATGTTTGACTAAGTATTGGTGGAATTACGTTTTTGGATGTTATGTTGGTGCTTTACTGATGTTAGTGTGGATCTTTGTTGACCAGCGTCGACCGTTGACTCTCTTAAATGTTGGGGTTTGTTGTTATACGGTAACACCTCTTGGTTCGGGCTGTTCACAGCGAAAAGCCATTAACGCAGCTTCGTACGTCAGCATATGTTGGTTGTGTTTATTATGAAACGATTACATGTTATGTTTATCCAAAAATGATACTCAAAAGACTTGTATCAATAGATCAATAGATCTGAATGTCGGGAGGGAGGTTGGTAACCTGGTTGGATGGTGGTGAACTGGTGATTTACTAACAGGAAGCGTGGCAAACCAAATTTGTAGTTACAACATAAAAAGAATAAAGAGCACATTTATTTATTTATTTATTTATTTTGTGCTCTTGATGGTTCTGAAACTCATTATTTTCGAGAATCTACGGGCCCAATGGCGCTATATAAGGCCACCAGCAGCAATGATCATTACGCTAATGACTAATAACTCGGCACCACGCCAGGCCGGCCCAGTACGCTGTCATACTACGGTCGGGACTACTTCTTCATTCTTTCCCCTTTATTCATCTTTCATCTTCTTCATTCTCTTTGTTTTACACTCTGTCTTCTTTCGGTCAGACTTCAATGGTCTAAACACCTATGCAGACGCCAACCATCATATTCAAATACCGATATCGATAACCCACTGCTAAGGTACCAGATATTGTTATACGGCTGTTTGACCAACTCGGCGCCTGCGTGGCTCCGGCGCGTGCCAGGCCAATATAGATACGCTATCAGCTGACTACAGAAATTCAACTCTGAATCCGCCAGAACGTGTGCGAGCACTTCGATGACCGCACTGTGAGTGGAGACCCCTTCGAGAGACCTGAGGAGACCGCCAACCTCGTCTACGCGACGGTTACATCCCCATCTAACACCTCGGCCCACAACAGACCGACAACTTACAACCCATGTAAGATATATATCACTCGAACTCGGAACAGACAAAGAAAGAAGTTTCCCGGCAGAAAGCAACAAAAAATAATAATAATAATAATAATAATAATAATAATAATAATAATAATAATAATAATAATAATAATAATAATAATAATAATAATAATAATAATAATAATAAAAAACTCCAGAGGATGAGTCGGAATCGGTGCGCTACCGCGGAGGTGCGCGGTGGGGTGGTTGGATTGCGGTGCGGGGCGTGCGACGCGGTGCTGATGGACACACGCAGGGCTTAAAAACAACTCCAGAAGTGATCCCTTCCCGGGGATCATACGCTATTTATAATAATAATAGCGCTCGCTTTTATGGGGTGTATGTGCACACGCGCGCGCTCGCG
>JABUQX010136495.1:12500-17500 GCA_015478945.1 Trachelipus rathkii
GATCCGGATCCGGATCTAGCCTCCGACTTCAGCTTGCCCGGATTCCGATAAGGTTCTGCACAATTTGAAATTGTTCGGCACGCCTTCTGACAAAGTTTTTCACCAAAAAAATATTTCCCGAAAAAAATTCATACCCAGGATCCGGCTCCGGATACAGCTCCGGATACGACTTTGGCTTCCGCTCCGGATCCGACTAATGTTTCTACACTATTTGAACATTGCTCAGCACGTCTTTTTTGAAATAAATTTTTAACCTAAAAAAATATTTTCTGAAGAAAATTCATACCCAGGTCCGGATCCGGATCCGCTCTGACTTCGGCTACCGGATCCGGCTAAGGTTTTTCACTATTTGAAAATTGTTCCGGCACGTCTTCTGACAATAAATTTTCACCAAAAAATAATTTCCCGAAAAAAAAAATTCATAACCCAGGATCCGGCTCCGGATACGGCTCCGGATCCGACCAATGTTTCTAAACTATTTGAACATTGCTCAGCACGCCTTCTTGAAATAAATTTTTCACCTTAAAAAATATTTTCTGAAGAAAATTCATACCCAGGATCCGGATCCGAATTCGGATCCGGCTCCGACTTCAGCTTCGGCTCCGGATCGACTAAGGTTTCTGCAATATTTGAAAATTGTTGGCACGTCTTCTGACAATAAAATTTTTCACCAAAAAAAATATTTTCCCGAAAAAAATTCATACCCAGCACTGGCTCTGGATACGACTTCGGCTTCGGCTCCGGATCGACTAATGTTTCTACACTATTTGAACATTGCTCAGCACGTCTTCTTGAAATAAATTTTTCACCTAAAAAAATATTTTCTGAAGAAAATTCATACCCAGGATCCGGATCTGGATCCGGCTCCGACTTCAGCTTCGGTTCCGGATCCGACTAAGGTTTCTGCACTATTTGAAAATTGTTCGGCACGTCTTCTGACAATAAATTTTTCACCCAAACAATATTTCCGAAAAAATCATTCCCAGGATCAGGCCCAGATCCGGCTACCGGATATGGCTCCAGATCCGACTAAATGGCTTCTAAGACTATTTGAACATTGTTCAGCACGTCTTCTTGAAATAAATTTTCACCTCAAAAAATATTTTCTGAAGAAAATTCATACCCAGGATCCGGATCCGGATCCGGATCCGGATCCGGATCTGGCTCCGACTTCAGCTTCGGCTCCGGATTCGACTAAGGTTTCTGCACTATTTGAAAATTGTTCGGCACGCCTTCTGACAAAGTTTTTCACCAAAAAAATATTTCCCAAAAAAAATTCATACCCAGGATCCGGCTCCGGATACGGCTCCGGATACGACTTTGGCTTCGGCTCCGGATCCGACTAATGTTTCTACACTATTTGAACATTGCTCAGCACGTCTTCTTGAAATAAATTTTTCACCTAAAAAATATTTTCTGAAGAAAATTCATACCCAGGATCCGGATCCGGATCCGGATCCGGATCCGGATCCGGCTCTGACTTCGGCTCCGGATCCGGCTAAGGTTTCTGCACTATTTGAAAATTGTTCGGCACGTCTTCTGACAATAAATTTTTCACCAAAAAAATATTTCCCGAAAAAAATTCATACCAAGGATCCGGCTCCGGATCCGGCTCCGGATCCGGTTATGACTTCGGTTTCTGCTCCGGATCCGACTAAGGTTTCTGCACTATTTGATAACTGTTCAGCACGTCTTCTGGCAATAAATTTTTCACCTAAAAAAATATTTTTTGAAAAAATTTCATACTCTGGCTCCGGCTCCGGCTCCGGCTCCGGCTCCGACACCGGCTCTGGCTTCGACTCCGCTCCGACTCCGGTTCGGATCCGAACTAAGGATTCTGCACTATTTTAAAATTGTTTAGTACGTTTTCTGGCAATAAATTTTCATCTAAAAAATTATTTTCCTTGAAAAAAATTTTTACCCAGGATCTGCTCTGCCCGGCAACCAGCACCAGCTCCTGCCTCCGGCTCCGGCTCCGGCTCCGGTTATCAATTCCATTTTTTGACTGAGTAAATCCGAGGAATAGGTGAGAGGTTGAGAATAGGAAAAAAAAAAAAATAGATTTTCTCATAATTATAAATTAAAATTTTTTTTAACCTTAAGCCAACCCTGGAATTACAATTTGCTGGAATGGAAAATTTTTTAGTTTCGACAACCTCTCTAAATAAATTTCTGTATCTAAAAAACCATTTAGAATTTTTAAAAAATAATTACACCATGATGTTCAGGAGGAATTTTTCTAATAATCTAGATAATAAAAAAAATGTGAAAATTTTGATTTTGTTCAAAAAGTAGAGGGTCCGAGGATAAAGTCTCCCCTTAAGCCAGGTTGAAAACATACAAAAGTTGTAGTGCAGATTTGAAACAACTTTATTTTGGTGCTCACTTCAGATACAAACTGAAATGTGTTAAAAGTAAGTTCTTCAAGATTTGTTTTCATACCCCAACTTTACCTTGAATCTTTTTATTTAAAAACAAAAATATATATATATAGCCAGATATACAGTATAGCTTAAATATCCTTACATTCTTACATGCTAAACAACCTGCATAGTACAAAATCTCATAGAAAATCAGATTTTGTCTGTACTGAAGGTATTTCGATTCGAGAATGTTTGGTTTGTAGTATTGCACCATGTCGAGAAGTATGACCAACGACCCTACTAGAAACAGCGGAAACATCTTTGACATTTCTTTCAACATCGACCGAATGACACGGATACTTTGGTAGGAGAATTTGTTGATTACTAACCAAAATATCATCACTAATATCATCAAGAAGAGGTGGGGGGGTGATAGGAGTACTCCCCCAGTCTATCAGTTCCATGTAGGAAGTGGCGTTGAGATTGACGTTTAGCTGCCTTTTATCAAAGCAGCGAACTTGCACATTGGTGGAGGAAATTTTCTTTCTTGCTTGAAGAATTTGTTGACATGAAAATCTTCTTATTGTTTCCCGTTCATCTGCAACACCAGCTAGCAACAAGTTTTCTGGATGACAAAAATAGGAGTTGTTTAGGAGCACTGGAGAAATGATGTTCTGATCCTCAGGAGAAAGTTTTTGATACTGTGATACCATAAAGTGAAAATTCTTTGCACCATCTTGACAGAAGGGATGGGAGCGGATATAGAACCATATGGGGGCATAGAAGTTCAGTACGAATCGTACCAAACGCCTCAGATCATCAGATGCGGATTCTGTTGAAACGTACAATCGAAGCAGTCTGTTAGCTTTAGTTAGCCACCTTGCATGGCTTAAGGCACCCGGCTGTGCAGTTTTCAAATACCGCATATTATTATGATCTGCATTTTGTACCCCTTGCTGAATTAATAAACAGATTTTTAGTAAATACAGCTGGTCAGAACTTAGATCTTTCGTAACTGTTTCAGGAACATCAACTACAGAGCCTGGAATTGGTTGAAAATTAATGATGGGTTTGGTCTGAGGATCAAATGAGAGCAGTTTGGTTATAGGTCCTTCATGTGACGATGGGCCAGTTGTCTTCCCATCAACAACACTAAATAACTTCCTGAGTGGCAGTTCATTAAAATGCAACATGCATATGAGCCATTGAAGTGGTCTTTTAAGATGTAACTCCAACAGTGTGATTATTCCATTCTTGTTACCCGTATTCACAGGAGTTCCATCGCAAATCACTGCTCTTAAAGTCTCTGTAGATCTTGTTCGTTCAATAATACCCAGAATTTCATTAAATACATCTCGAGATCTTCCTGAGTTAGGACTAACGTGATCGATGTAACATGCATCTGGAAATGACACTAGCACGTAATGTTCTTCTCTAACTTTTCTACGCACACCTCCAGTATCGACAAGTGTTTCATCTATTTTTCCATCGAAACCAATGCAGACCATACCTCTGTGTTGCAGCAAATGCTCCTCTGACTGTTTGTCTCTCCAGTATTTTCTTTGGCGTTGTAACTTACTTGGATCAACAACGTTTTTTGGTGACAGAAGTCCGAGGTCCTTGAGGGCAGCATTAACTATGAGACATGCATCTCTATTGCTCACATTTGTCCTCTCTAATGCTTTACACAACTCAGGATACTGGTTTCTATTTTGAGGGTGACATTCTTCCATTTCTTCTGATTCTAAGGAAAATGATTCTTCTAGCACATCACTCTCACTGCCTGATAATTCAACTGAACTTACACATTTTTGCGTATCTTTGTGTCTCATCTTACTTTCAAATGTCAACCGTTTCCTTTTCCTTTCCTGAAGTTTCATGTTTTTCTCTGTTCTTTCCTTGTCCACCTTTCCTATTATCATGCGTCTTGAAGTGTTTTGATCAAGCCAAAATTGCCATTCCAATACAGGGATTTTCTTTTCATTGGGACATTGACATTGATTACGTTCAACTATACCATTATGAACACACTTGCACGCGCTAATGTCGAAGAGACGAGAAAATGATTTTATTTTATCTTGATATGTTAGAGAAGATTGTTTATTTCTTGAATATTTCATCAAATCATTGACATTCACTATTAGTCTCTTCACTTTCACTATAACACTTTCAAATTCTATTGTTGGAATGCCTGCTTTATTGTATATGCCTTTAACTTCTGTTGCCACTAACTTTGCTAGATGAGTAACACTGGCATCTTTGTTGACTACTTGATGGAACTTGTAGGCTCTAAAAACATCCTCAGCCAGTGGTAGCTGATTTTCGACAAGTGGTTGTGGATAACCGAATATTGCATGCCTGTCTTTATGCCTTGTTGCACATGCCATGATACGTCTTGCAATAATAGTAATAAACACTGCACCCACAGGACTTATCTCAAACGTCGAATAGTCTGGATCTGAAATGAGACAGAAATAGCTCTCAATTAGTATTAAAACCAAATTTTGAAGAACAAAGCATATAAAATTCATAACTTAAAAATAGTAAAAAACGATGTCAAAACCCTTTTAAAAAAACTAAAGTTGGGCCCCCTAGACATTGAGTAAATGCAAAATGATTTTTTGTCCCACTACAGGG
>JABUQX010136495.1:22500-30000 GCA_015478945.1 Trachelipus rathkii
TTGCTTTTTTCTCATCAAAATTGTCTGAAAATTAAGAATTTTATGTTCATTTTCAGGTGTAAGCTAAAATGGGATGCTGCTTGAGCAAATAATGGACCCTGCTTTTAAAACTAATTTCTTTTTACTGAAAAATATGAGATAAAGAAGCATAACAAAAATAATAATGGGAAAGTGAAACTAAGAAGCAAAAAAAAATTTTATTTTCCAAATCCAAAGTTTTATTTAAACTAATTTATTAATAAATGTTTATTGAGCTACTTTTTAGATTTTATTACCCTATATAATTTTTTGATTCATAAAAAGTGTTTGTGATTTATTCACTCCATCTTTCAAAACGAAAACATCCAAATAATTAGATAAAACTTAAAATTTTAATTGAAAAATAAATTAAATGAGAATTTTAAAATACAAAAATATGACAACGAACTTAAAAAGGTTGCGAAAGTGTTGCAATATATATATATATATATATATATATATATATATATATATATATATATATATATATATATATATATATATATATATATATATATATATTTAATATATATTTGTATGTATATATATATATATATATATATATATATATATATATATATATATATATATATATATATATATATATATATATATATATATAACTATATATATATATATATATATATATATATATATATATATATATATATATATAATATATATATATACATATGTATTTACCTCCATACTATATATATATATATATATATATATATATATATATATATATATGTCAGCATCCCGAAAAGGCCAGGCATGTAACTAAAAAACTATAACAGGTACACGAAAATAAATATCATTTTATTAATCAGGAGACATTTTACAGAAATAAAAAATAAAAAAATAACGCTTTTAAAAATTAAAATTGTTAAAAAAATTGTTGAAAAATTACTGTTTTTTGATAAATCAATGCGGCTTACTCCCGAGTATGCACGGAAAGTTGCCAAATGTTGATTTTTTTAAAACGGACGAATACCCACGAGTAAACAAGAACGATAGATAGAGTCAGGGTTTCTCGGCCTACCGGGGGACGACGGGGGGGACTTCGTCCCCCCTCTGTCCCTCCGTCGGCTCGAACCCCTAAAGGATATAAAAAGAAAAAAATAATATTTTCTCCAAAAAACGGTATTTGGCAACTTTTGCTCCCGAGACTACTGCAGCTTTCAAGGTCAATCAGAGCTTGCACTATTTCAGGTCTAAGATATTACTAAATTTTAAGGAGTTATTAATAAATATTAGAATAAAATCTTTTAAGTTTCCTCGATGAAATTACTTCCTGAAATCAAAAATGTTATTTATTTTCCTGTAGATGTTATAGTTTTCTAGTTACATGCCTGAACTCTTCGGGATGCTGGCCTATATATATATATATATATATATATATATATATATATATATATATATATATATATATATATATATATATATATATATATATATATATATATATATATATATATATATATATATTTATATATATAATATATATATATATATATGGTCAGCGTCTGGATTAGCCGTCATATATATCTTAAAAACTATTAATGCTACAGTAAAACGGAATACATTGGTGGAATGCTGGTCCAATGCTGGCCCAGAAAATGTAAAAAAAAAAAAAAAAAAAAAAAAAAAAAAAAAAAAAAAAAAAAAAAAAAAAAAAAAATTTTTGGAATCCTCGTAAAATTTCACATAAGAAAATGTAAAAAAATAAAAAAAAATAAAAAATTATTGCTAATAATTATAGTAATATGATTAGAAGGCCTATTTAGAGACCTTTTATTGGTTTCTCGTTAAAATAAAGACTTTCTATTAATTTTTTTTTTTTTTTTTTTACTAAAGAATACCCAAGGGTATACCGCCCCTTTGGTGGGGTGGGGGTCTCGGCCTTCCTGGCGAGCTACGGGCCGAGATCGTTTCGAGCAGTGGTCGGGAACCCCGCTCTTTGGTATTTGGGTGTCGCGGGGGTTCCTCCGCCCCTCCCCTACGGGGTATGGAAAACATCCCCCCCTATGTTCCCCGTCGGCTCGAGCCCCCTAGTGTGCCGTATAGAGCAAAAATTTTTTATTTTTACATTTTCTTATGTGAAATTTTACGAGGATTCCAAAAATGTATTCCTTTTTGCTGTAGCTATTGTAGTTTTTGAGATATAATTTTTTTTTTTTTTTTTTTTTTTTTTTTTTTTTTTTACATTTTCTGGACCAGCATTCAATTTATTCCGTTTTACTGTAACATATAGTTTTTAAGATACATATGACGGCTAATCCAGACGTTTGCCCCATATTTATATATATATATATATATATATATATATATATATATATATATATATATATATATATATATATATATATATATATATATATATATATATATATATATATAAATATATATATTTATATATTATATATATATATATAATATATATATATATATATATATATATATATATATATATATATATATATATATATATATATATATATATATATATATATATATATAAAAAAAAAAATATATATATATATATATATATATATATATATATATATATATGAAGTAAATACATCGTTTATGAAGTAAATAAATTCTTATTTTTATATTAGGTGAAGCTACTTTACGTTACTTAAATTCCTTTTAGTTGTAAAATTTCTTTTCCTCAGTTTATTTTTAAAGAAAAGCCTAACTTTGCCAATAATTAATCAGTACTTCAACAGCTGTCTTTATGTGCGGTGTCGTTTTGCATTTTATTAAGAGTGATTTCATCAGTAATTTGATTAATCATGGATATAACACCAAGGAAAAGAAGTAAAATTATTACCCTCCATCAGTATACATCAATGACACAACGACAAATAGCAGGCAATGTTGAAGTGAGCTTAGGAGCTGTTAATAAAATAATAAAGAAATTCGAAGCAACAGGATCCTTAAGTCCATCGAGGAAAGGGAGATGCGGAAGAAAACGAAAAACTACACCTCGAGATGATAAAAGATTAATACAAATCAGCAAGAGAAACCCTAGAATGACAAGTGATATGATAAGCAGGGAAATGAAAGTCGCTGGTGTGCACATTTCATCTTCAACAGTAAGACGCCGATTCCTCAAAGTTGGACGTAAAGCAAGAAAGCCGTTAAAAAAACAATTGCTGACAAAAGCAATGAAAACTAAAAGGTATTTATGGGCAAAAAAGTATTCAGGGTGGTCAGCTGAACAATGGTGCAATGTTTATTTTACTGATGAAAGTCATTTTGTAGTTCAAGGACAGCAAAGTAAATTTGTACGCCGTTCTCCTGGTGAACCTTTGAACAGCTTTCACTTTAACCAATTAGTTAAACATCCACAAAAAATAATGTTTTGGGGTGGTTTTGTTCCCGAGGACCACTTGCACTAGTACCGGTTACTGGAATGATGAACAGTAAAATGTACTTAAACATTTTAAATAGTCGTTTGAAATTGGATTTGTTAAAAGTTTCCCCAAATCCCATTTTTCAACAAGACCTGGCCCCATGCCATACAGGAAAAGTTGTTAAGAATTTTTTTCAGGAGAACAATATTACTTGCTTGAGCTGGCCAGGAAACTCACCGGACCTAAACCCAATCGAAAATCTTTGGGCTATTGTGAAAAACCGGCTTCGAAAACGCGACTGAAAAACCTAGGGAAAACTAAGAAAAACCAATACCATCAGAGTGTTCAGCAAGCATTAGGGATTCCAAATATTATATAGTAATTGTGGGCATGATCGAATTTTAGGAGCTATGGTCATCTAAGTATAAACATATAAAATATTGAAAATACGTTGCTAATATCTCAATGTTATTGAGATTTTGAAATGCTTAGTTTTTCATCTATTGTTCACATTAATATTGTATATATATATATATATATATATATATATATATATATATAATATATATATATATATATATATATATATATATATATATATATATATATATATATATATGCTATATATATATATACATATATATATATTTACAGTTGTCACCACCACTCACGGGCAGAGCCTATTCAAGGAGGGTGTTGCACACCTCGACATTCATCAACTAACGCAAACTACGCAGATGAGAGCACAGACGCGGGCTTTAAAGTGAGAGATTAAATTCAACAGGAAACACAGAAGATGGAGAGGAATTTCCACAGAACAGAGGTGGCGGAAAAAAAGAAGCACCGCAGCGAACTAGCCTGGGGTTACCAATATCAACACAAAACTCTTGTGCCGACACAGCACCACCCCTTGTGCTACGAGGGCGTCGGCAAAAAGGTGGTGGTACGTGGTAGGACTAAGCTCGCTCGAGCACCTGCGCTGCGGTACCTATAAAAGGATAAGGCACTAACATCGCGCCGCAAAGATAGAGGGTCAAGTGAACTGGAAAGTACAGAACAGTTTATAAGCCTTTTGGCCTTTGACTCGACCTTCCAAAAGCCGGGTGAAACCAGAGGCCCCCAGATATGAGAGCACTCCATACAAGGGTGGATGAGGCCCTTGTATAGCTGGAGCAACTGAGAAAAAAAGTCTCGCAGTCTAAACAGAACTCCCAGTTTCTTTGAGCCCACCCTAGCATGTTGTGATGTAAGGTTTCCAAGACATTTTTTTGTTTATGTTAAGGCCAAGGATGTTTATATTGTCAACAGGAGAGACGAGAGAACCGTCGAAAGAGATACGAAAGTTAGAAGGTGTCTTAGAGAGGGAGATTTGTAGAAGTTGGGTTTTAAAGAATTGAATTTGGCTCATGTTAATAAATCCTTACGTTTTTCTCTAACTCATAAAATTTTAGGTTAAATTTTTACAACTTAGTTTAAATTTTTAAAATGTTTGGTAAAAAAAATTACTTACATTAATAGTAATATATTTAATGGAAGTTGAAGTTTTATAATGTCAACATTACATTCCTTTTTATAATATATATATATATATATATATATATATATATATATATATATATATATATATATATATATATATATATATAATATATATACTATATATATATATATATATATATATATATATATATATATATATATATTGTAAGTATGTTTAAAATTCTGCAATATCCTTTAATATTATTTCAAATAGATTTTTTTCTTCATTTCTTTTACTCCACGCATACTCGCAATTATATGAATGAATCATCTTTATGTTCATTCCTTTTTGTTTTTTAGTTTTATATTTAAAAACATGCCACGTACTTTCCACCGTCATGTTTTGTTCACCAATGCATATTGGATTAATTAGCACAAACCTGTGAAATAAATTAAATTTTATTTTTAACAAAATTGAACTTTCTTAATCTAATGCAATATAACTTAATCTACCCCATAATCTAACCTATGTAATCTTACCTAACCTAATTTAACCTAACCTAACCTAACTAACCTAACCCTAGCTAACTAACTAACTAACTAACCTAACCTAACCTAACCTAACCTAACCTAACCTAACCTGACCTGACCTAATCTAACCTAACCTAACTTAACCTAACCTAACCTAACCTAACCTAGCCTGACTTAATCATAACGTTACATAACCTAAGGTAATCAAATTTCAAATTAAAAATAATGGTTTATGTTACCTCCCGCAAGTAGTTATTGGATTTAACACACTGGTTGACAAATATTTAATTCCTCTTTGTTTTAATGTAATGTAATTAAATAACATAAGAAACATAAATAACAATAATTAAAATATTGAAAAACAATCTTGATCATTTTTTTTAGCACCAATACAGTTAATAATTAAATAAAATTGTTTAAAAAAAACTTAAAATATATATAAAAATTAGAAAAAAATTAAAAATTTATCGAGCTTCACCAATACTGTAAATATTGAATAACTTATCTTCTCTTTCATAGGGTAAATTTTACTTTTTCATTATTAACAAAACTTCACCAAAGAACGTAAGAAAAAATTAACATGACCCTTGAATTTTACAAGGTTGAGACGACCCCACCCAGAAATTCTATCCAGATCAGCGAGAATAGAAATCGGAAAGATTGAGACGAGAGGCAATTCTAGAAGTAAAAGAGGGAGCAGAATTGAAATGAGTTGAAGAATGAAGGGTCGAGTCATCGTCATACGAGTGCATAGAGTTAGATGTGCAGGTGAGAAGATCATTAATGAAAAGTAGGAATAAAGTAGGAGATAAGACAGAACCCTGAGGAACACCACTATTGATAGAAAAGGAAGAAAAAGCCGCCCCATCAACAGCAGCCGATATTGAGCGATTTGAAAGAAAACTAGACATAAGTAAGCAAAGAGAAGGAGGAAACTCAAAGGAGGGGAGCTTGGAGATCAGCGACGCGTGCCATACCCGGTCAAATGCCTTGGATATGTCAAGCGCCACCACGCAAGTCTCCCCGTAGTTCCTGAGGGCGGAAAACCATATATCAGTTAGATAGGAAAGTATATCGCCAGTACACCTCGAGCGCTGAAAGCCGTACTGGCAATAGGAAAGAAGTGAATGAGATTTCAGATGATCTAGGAAATGAGAGTTGAGAAGGGTTTCAAAAATCTTAGATAGAATACAAGTGACAGCTATAGGGCGATAGTTAGAAGGATCAGAGCGGCTTCCTTTTTTTGGAACAGGTTGGACATGTGCGTGTTTCCAACACTGAGAGAAAGTATTAGCATTGAGACATAGAGAATATATTTGAACGAGGGGCGGGGTAAGCACGAAAGGACACTCCCTCTAAACTAGGGGAGGAATGCAATCCGGGTCACCCGCCTTCCTAACTTTCATAGATTTCAGGAGCACATGCACCAGACCAAATATAATCACAGGCAAAGACATAGGACACCTGAGAGAAGAAGGTGGAGGATGAGGAATGCCAGAATCGTCCAGGGTTGAGTTAGAGGAAAATTGGAAGCCGAATAGATTGGCCTTTTCAGTTGGAGAATTAGCAACAGAACCATCAGATCGAATAAGAGGAGGAAAGACAGATTTACAGAAGTTGTTAGAGATGTTTTTGGCAAGAGGCCAGAAAGATTTATCAGTAGGAGAATCAGGGAGGTTAGCGCACTTTCGTTTGATGAAAGCCCGCTTTGCTCGACGAAGAGTATCCCTGCAACGATTTCTAGCTGAATGAAAATTAGCAAGAGTGATAGAAGAACGAGATACGCACTGTCTCTAGCCTGAATGGCCAGAGAGCAAGCACAATCGAACCATGGATTATGAGGAGAGAAAGATTTAGTCGAAGAAGGAATGAACCCGCTCATCCCATCAACGATTACAGCTCCCACCTTATCGGCAGAAGTCGAAGCTTCACCAGAGACAAAGCAGTCATTAATATTATAGTTAGCGTAGAAGCAACGCAAGGCCCCCCTCCCAATCGGCCCAATCAAAGTGCCAGAAAAAACGCGTAGGGCAGGATGGGGCTGTTGGAGAGAAAGTATTAAAATTGAGAGATATAAGGTTGTGGTCAGATTTTCCGATAGGAGCGA